>QVOA01010385.1:0-82294 GCA_014825685.1 Pseudomyrmex cubaensis | reverse complement strand
CACACACATATATATATATATATATATATATATATATATATATATATGTATATATATAAATCACATATGTGTGTTAATATATCATTATATCAAAATTAGCTATATGACTTACAATCTCTAAACACTATATATATTATTCTCATTTATTTCCTTACTACAACATATCGTAAAATGTCACGACAAATCCGTCGTGTAAATATCGTTCATTTTGCCAGTTTATTTGTGTTTATGTTTTGTTATATTAAATTCCTAAATAACACCATTGTGGCATGAGAAAATTTCGATTGCAGAATAACAAAATTATTTTTCTTTTTATTCTGAATAGATTTAATTGTATACCACTGAAGAAGACTCTATATAGAGTCGAAACGTCTGGTTTCTTTAATAAACATTTTGAAAACTTTATCAGCGAACACCTGCTATCTACCTCGTATTGGCCTACATTTTCTTAATTATTATTTTTCTTGTTTTAGGTATTTGTTTCACTCAAGATATTGACTTGGTCTTAAAGCATATGAATAACGCGAGATATTTGCGCGAGTTGGATTTTGCGCGTTTTCATTTTTACGATAGGTCAGGACTATACTCAGCAATTCTAAAGAATGGCGGTGGTGGTGTTCAGGGTGCTTGTAGTATACGGTATCGTCGAGCAATCCCCATCTTCACGCCGTACAAAATTACTACAAAGGTATGACCTGTATTTATATTGTATTGTTTTTTTTTTACAATTAAATTCACAATTACATCGTTCACAATAATCGAAATAAATTAAAAATTTACCTAATTTTCTTCACAGGTTATTTATTGGGAAGACAAACATATATATCTAGAGCATCAATTTATTAGTCTCTCGGACAATTTTATTCGCGCAGTTGTATTAAGCAAACAAACAACAACTGGACTACAGATATCAGTAAACGATTTAATAACCGAAATTGAACCGGACATTCGTAGGCCAGAGCCTACTAAAGAACTTCAATTATGGTTGGACTGTATGGAAGAATCATCGCAAAATTTAAAAAAACAGAGATAAGAAACAAATTAAAAAAAACAGAGATAAGAAAAGATCTAAAACATTAAAATTGCAATATTTACACATAGTGTAAGTCATATATAAAATATATATAAGTGCATATTATATATACAAATATGTATAATATGCACTTATAAAAATATGTTAATTATTAGCAATTTTATTTTTAAATTTGTTATTTATATAGTTTTAAAAATAGTTTGTTGTTGGGTTTTCATGTTATTCTGTTACACAATACAAAATCGAATAATAAAATAAAATATATTTTATGTATTGGCGTTAATACATCACATTCCAAATAACGATAATACAATAAACTTTAGAACTTAATGTTAAAACTCTGATGACAAAAACACTATCATTTTTGTCATTGCAATCTTAAAATAATTTTAATTGCGATTCCGTAATTATATGTGACGCTATATATTTGGAACAAAAAATATGATCACACATTGGAACATATATAAATTATTTGAAACTATATTTACCAAATTTTTGATATACAAATTATATCGAAAGTTTATACACTTAATATGGGAGATATTTTTCAAACTTTATTTTTCAACTCTGGATTAGATATTTTTTTAATTAATTACTTTAATGAATTTTATAATCTGTGACGCACACATTGCACACACTACGAGACTTCAATACAACCGTTAGATGGCGGACTTGGTACTAACTCGGAGAAAACGGAGACTGATGGTATAAAGCGTTGCTATCGCGCAGTCGATTCACGAACTCGAAACCTGCCGCGAAGCGAAGCAACCTTTGACTGCGCTTTCCATAAAGTTTTGTGCGAGCTATTCGGTAACGAAGAACTCGCAACAGTTCTGCTCAGGAAACAATACGTACGGATGACTTTCTTTCTCATCCAACTCGTGAGTGATCAGTGTGTTATTATACATTTGTTGGAAATCTTTTTGTTTTTTTTAGAAAAATTATCTGCTTTTTTTCATGTATATTTATCGATTGTTCGTTAATGTTTTTTTAGAGATGTATTTTTAAAAGATATTATTTTATTCGGTTGTGTCATTTGCATTAATATCTCATGCGCAAATAACAGATTATACAAAGTCATTTTGCGATGATTACACCAATAAAAAAAGAAATAACAACTAAAACTAGTGAATGTATAAGATAATGAGATAAGCGATTAAAAAGTGAAAATTCGTATAAGAAAAAAAGAGAGAGAGAGAAAGAAAGAGAGATCGAGCAAAATGAATCTGGATAATATGTACGTATATAAAATTATATCCACACATGTGTTCCATTCAAGAAAACATCGTTTTCTTCTCCAGGAAATACACGGAGTTATTATAAGTTTCGCGTGTTCAGCACGTAAAACGTGCGTATTTCTGCTTACAAGTACAATCCGAGTACGGCTGTGCGCGCGGCCAACGTTGCATTCACGAATCAGTGAACGATAACTGCACTATGCGTAAATACACGCGCATGTATAAAATTACGCGATTACATCACGAAAAATTATTACATGATTTTATCAGACTATTGTTTATCGCTGTTACTTGCGCTATTGACTAGTTTAGCGCTGTCATCGAGTAAATATAGACGAGATAAAGCTACGGGAGAATACGTATAATATTTATATTACGTTATTTCTTATAACACTTAGAGTACATCGAAACCATGAAATATTTTCAATTTTTATTAACATTTCTTTGAGAAGAAGATAATTGGAAATAGCAACCTCGTTAGATTTTTAACTATTGCTTTTGAAGGTCGATGCGTGTCTGTTCTCTTGCTTCATCAAGTTAGAAAATCATCGTGTTACTGTCCGGATTAATATTGCCCATGTGTGTCTCATGGTCCCTCATCAGCCTCTACGAGATGATTTAGATCTCGACGGAAAGGATTAATATGTTTTCAGCGAATTGTCACGACTTAACAACTAGAACTATTACGTGAATTTACAGATGCGTTCCTTGAAACAACGTTTCACGATATATAATAACGTTAATATAAATTAGACAATTAGATAATTGAGCGCGTTACTTTCGCAGCAACAAGTACAAATTTACTCCGTCTTTTATTTTCTATGCGTTTACAAAATTGACGCGTTTGTGTTGTCGATTTTTTTTCCAAGTTGTAAAAGTAAAAACAAATGCCTTTTCAAGAAACAAAATTTCAGAAAACGTGCTGATAACACACACGATTCTTTCGAATACCAGGAAATCGATCGTGCGAACACGTTGTTCGTCGATTTCTCTTCCCATGCATCTTTTAACTGAACAATCGGCGCTTTCCTCGGTGAAGATATAGTCCTTTGGCGTATTACTTTCCCCCTATAAATTCGTGGGAAATTTTACGCAGGCTCGAGACGTATGCGAAGATCGCTTTAATTGCTTTATTAGTGTGAAACACATCGGAGGAATGTCCGAAATATTTACAATCTTGTGGAATTAGATCTGTAGAAGCGTGTAAAAGCGTACTTAATAGCAATCGGAAACGTCTCATTTCAACCCTTAAACATATGTAGACTACTGCACGTGTAAAATAAGTAACTTTAATTATTTTTGACAAAAACATGATGTTACTTGTTTAATTTTTAATGTTAATATTTTATTACATCGTAAGGTTTAGCAAAATATTTAAAATAAATATATCGTGAGAGGTAGCCTATAATTTGTATAATTAAAGAGCATGCAAACAAGACAACGTTATTTTCAAAGAAAAGACGCGAACGATCTAAGGACGACGCGAGAATTTTAATGACGGATTTATCGGACCGAAAAAAAAAAAGAACTTTCTTAATGCTATGTTTAAGAAAACGATCACGTATGCACGGGAAGGGCCGAGAAGGATTAAACCGGCTGAAAATCGTATGTTCGTGTGCGGCTTTGTTCGATAAAGGATACGCGTGTCTTGACATATCGCCTTACGATTAGTTTCTCCCGTACGTAATATTTTTTCGATAAAAATATTCTTGAGTACATTGACTGTATGATCCGGTCACATTTAGCGGCAATTTTTAACACTTTCATGAAAGAAGAGCAAAAAAAAAAAAAAAAACCATAAACTGCCAATTATTAATAATTCGACAAAGACATGATGTTCATGTCAGAGAAAAGAAGTATCGCGTATTCCGAACACGTATGCGACCGGAAGATTATTAACAAAGACACGCGCGAGAGCTTCTTTCCTCGATTACATCACGTGGGAAGTCGAGTGCGTAGGACGCATTAACGCGATCAGATGGCGCATAAAAAAAAGGAGAAAGAGACCGCTGAAGAACCGGGCCGCGGTAACTTTTACATTTAGGCATTGTCCACACACGCGCGCGCGTACGGATACACACACAAACACACACACACACAAATACGTTTTCATGCGGCGACGACGAGTGGGGAGATCATAGATGATCGCAAATTGTCCGCAATTGGCAGGAAGTCGAGGCCGGGGGACCGTTTGTGCGCCCCCTTCGCATTCTCGTCGGTGTACATTATTATTTTCACGCAGCCTTCCATTCCATCCAGAAATTGATTTTAGTGCGTGTGGCGATTAATCTCTTTATCTCATAATAATGATTTACGTACAAACACTCTCGGGTATTTAAATATAATATGTTATAAAACAAATAATACATTTGATCAGAATAATTAATTCTCTTCGAGCGTGATTAAATTTTTTGTAGATTGATTTAAAAAAGGACGTCACACACACACACGCATTTAATTTTCGAATCACTTCAATATTGAAAATATGTTGCGATGATAGCAGAAAAGAAATTTTCTCTTCTTCTCACGTTCTGTGGATATTGGAATTTCTATAATAACGTAACAATCGGTAAGGATAAAAATAAGAGTGCATCGAGAAGTTATAAATATTTCATGCTGAAACATCGCACTGAAGAGCATACTTCTTTCGCACTTTATCACATAAATGTCACCGCGCATGCACTCGTGAAATTCGAAATCGTCTCTTGCGAAGTTCGAATCGCGTTCACAGATATTTTATCATTTTACATACGTTTCTCTCTTTTCTCTTTTTACAGTTTTTGTTTTTTTTTTATGGCGATTTTTCTCTGTTCAATAAGTTAATATTCGCAAATTCTCATATTCTTATTTAACGATCGTTCGTATAACTGGCACGAATATTACGACAGTGGGTGGAGTTCTGCGTGAGAGCGTGCGTCGCCTTGATAAGGCGAATCAATATTATTCAATCCTGATAAACTGCTCTCATTGCGACAAGTGGAGACCACATTAACCAGCAATGAGCTGATAACAGATTTTCCGTTAACTCGCGAATACACACGTGCAATTCAGTATCTTGGTTTTTTGCTGAGAAGTCGATAAATATCGTACATGGTTTTGTACCGTGCATACAATTTGCAGAAAAGTAAGCTTGAAAAAAAATATTTCTTTGAATTGCAGTATTAATAATAATAAGGTATTAGTAATAATAACGCAAATCATCACGTTATTGTTGATTAATTCTCGTTTCTCTATGACAAAAAAAATTAAAATCGTCTGCATATTCCGCATAAAAATATTTACTTTTATAAAAAAATATACAATTCAGCATATCTGAAATTACTTGTCTTACTAATTAGATGTATCGCGAGCGATAATAGTCGACAGAACGAAAGAGGTATGACAACGTGTGCGATCCGTAATTGATGACACTAGTCGCGTCTAACACGAAAAAAACCTACTAGAAATAATCTTTTTATTCAACGTTGTCCTGCATCAATATTATTTGCATAGCTATCGCGATGACTTAAACACAAAAAATTCACATGAACCTTTCAGATGGTCTCCGTCATTTGAATTTCTGATACGCGGAAGCCTAGCAGTGTCTTTACATTGTGAGGAAATTGAGGAAGAAACCATTTATGCACATGCATCAATTATTTTTTCTCTAGATGCAAAATTAAAGTGTTTTACGTAGAAAAGTTGCAAGATAGTCCGAAGATTAATATAAAAATTAATACAACAATAAATACAGTGATTTTAAAACCGAATTGAACTTGAATTGTGTGAGTTTTATATCATTAATGTTAGAAAACTCACTTTGAGATCTCTCTACTCTCGAGTCGAAAGAAAGCGACATGCGCGTGATCACACTGTGGGAAATAGCTGAAGTTAATGCAGAATTATATACCTGAGTTTCTAAGAAAGCAGCGCGTAGAGCAAAAGGAAAGAATGTTTTTTTTTCCTTATACACGAGACCTTTCGCTGAATGTTACCTTCACCTTTGTATCTTATAGCGTTCCGCATATTCCGAGATCTTAATTTTATGCTAAAGGTTAATGAAGAACAAACGCGCGAAACGATTGCGAGAGTGGCAACGGGAAAACGACCGGACGTCTCTCTCTCTCTCTCTCTTTCTCTCTCAGGAGATCCCACGAGCGGCCTTGAAGTAATGTTTTTTTCTTGCCGCGACTCGATGGGTCGCCCACGGGAAAAGTGACGTTCGATGAGCAATGCACGAGCTTCTCTCTATCACTTCCACCTCCTGTTCGTTACGTAGGTGAGCGGCTGTTGCGATTGATGTCCCGTTAGCGGACCTAGAAGCGAAGAGAGACCGGACCAGTCGTATCGGCTCGTTCCCGGACATATCGGGGAACAGATCGTCGTCTGGTTGGCGAGGGATCGTCCGGTCGGGTCAATCGACATTCAGTCGAGCTCCAGATCCTCCAGAGTCTTTCTTGTCAGTGCGTTTGAGAAGAATCCTCACGTCTCTCTCGCCGCTCGCGTAGGTCGCACGTCGATCTTCTTGTTCTCTTCCTTCTCCTCCTCTTCTTCAGCCTCCCGTTCCCCCTCATTACTTCTTTTTTCTCTCCCTCCTTCTCTCTTCCTCTCGCGCGGCTTCTTCCCCTCTTTCTTCTCTCCTCCCACAAACTATCCTTCTCGGCTTGCTCCTCGAACGGTAGACGTAGTATTTCCTGGTGATCCGTGATGCGCACCACGAGGCTCTCGCGCTGATGCGCACGGTGGGTTTTTTTTCTTGTCAGTGTGATATAATTAGTCTAATAATATTCGCGGGATATAATAGAAAGTATAGAAGCTTGTATTCGCGCGAGTGATAGAAGGCGAAAGTAGCGGATAAAATCAGTGCGACTACATAAGCAGTGAACTCTGAGACGTCTAACTAACACACACTATCGAGAGATAATGTATAAAACTGTATATACGGAGAAGTGACGTCATTATATTCTTTTTTTTTTATATAGTTAATAAGAACAATACGTTAATTACTTCTCTTGTTTGCAAAAGGATCAAAAAGTGCTATCTCTACGTTTACAGGAAGCATCGCCAATCCCTTCGCGATAAGGATCTGATGAAGGATCAAGCCATGGGCCGCACAGGATACACGTGCATCAGGCACGTCTTCTGTTCCCTCAACGTTCTAATTTGGGTACGCAAATTATTAATTACAATCGATTTTATCGCGTACACGGCATTCTGATTGCAAAATATCTTGTTTGTAGCAATACTCCGAAGTTTAATTATTGAAAAAATGAACTTCAAAATACGTGTGTTGTAATATCGAGAGGGAGAGGGAAATATATAATAAATTCAGTGTCAATTAATTTTATCGAGAGGGGAAGTATGTCATTTAAACTCTTATATTCGATTTCAATGTCAATTAATTTATATTCGCGTCTACGTGAGCGGCACTTGAGCTATATTTGAACTCGTCTTTCGTTCAAAAGTGATGTGCAATTCAGTGTGAGAACATCTCGGCAGATCTTAATGAAAACGAAACGTTTAGTTAGCACACAATCCATAAACACGTGTAATACGTACCGGTGACGTCAATTGGCATGACAGACATGAGACAATGGCCAACGACGAGCAGCAGCAGCGGTGGCAGCCCACGCGGATCGGCGATTAAATCGACGCGCTTTTATAATTCGCGCCGCGCGTTCCGTCGCATTCTCTGTGTCTCCTCTCTCTCCTCCTTACCCCCCGACTTTATTATTCCACTTGAAATCGACCGTCCGCGACGTCTACATCGCGATGAAAGCCTTAAATAGGGCGTTGAACCGTGCTCTATGAGCTATAAACTTACGGTACTTAAGTAGACGATAAAAGCGCGCTACAGCTTGCTCTGTACTGTACGTGAAGCGCTTGAAACACGTGTACACACGTGTATGTTTCTCTGTGTGTTTTACGACCGTTAAATATGTCACTTCGCGCGTTACACTTGAATACTAATTGTTTTCCTCGCGCACCGACTCCGGATACATAAAAAAAAGTCTCATTGCGATAACTTCACCGGCAGATAAGAGAAACAATGAAATTTTACATTACAAATAAACATAACGTCGTATTGCGCTCGCGATATTTACAAATATACATTGTATATCTCTCAATAAAAATAAGACAGATGCGAATAAAATTTTTATTGTAACGGCACACATTGTGTGTTATGTTAATTTCGCGTTGCGAAACTGTTGCGCCGTTTCCGCGCATGCATCATTGACGATAATTAGAAAGTGCGGACTCGTACGCTTTTGTACAATTAGCTATCGGGGTCGCATAACAGTGCATTAATTCCCTAATCATACTGCGACGCGCGCGAGATTGCAATTTAAAAATTATCACGCTGCGGTTGTTTCGCCGGCCGCGCGAGAATTTCGCGGTTTTCCGCTGCTGCGCCCCGCCGTTCGTAACACGTGCAAAATAGATACGCGCTCTCGTCCCTTCGCGTCCGGATTCGATAAGGAGAGGGATGTCGCAATTGCATGCCAGAACACATTGCAATTTACGGGACTACGGATGAATTAGCTGTAAGGTCAACATTCACCTGGTCGACTTCCTGTCACTGACAGCGCGCGCAGTGGGTTACCTAGAAATTCTATACTCTCTCGAACGCGGCCTCTCTCGTCGTCGTCGTCGTCGTCTCTCTATTTGCAAATAACTTAGCAGGTGAACGACAAACCGTTACGTGTATGCCGGTGACCGAATTGACGTTTGATACACTTTGCCAGGTATCGGTGTGTAACAACATTGCATCACATATACAGTACAGTATATTATTTTATTTCGATTATTGTTGCGTGTAAAAAAAAGAATCGTGCGCGCAATTTGTCTGTTTACTTTCCAAACATTTCTTGATGCACATTGACTGTATTAAATGGATATTGCACGGCTGTCACAGAGGCAGCCATCAATTTTCCTTTCACGTCGATGATTTAAAATAATATCGCCGGTACTTTCTAATTTACAACCTACTTTCCATTCCTGATTTTGTTTAAACGCTTATACGTAATCACGACAATTTATGCTGAGCGTGCACATTGTCAGCCGGACATGAAAATATAACGCGACATTGACCCAGTGAACTCGCGTGCTATGAATGCGTGATTACAATCTCGCGATACTTTTAATTATGATTTATAAGATTATACTATTAAGTATAAGATTATACTATTAATCTATACTATTAAGTATAGATTAACTATTAAATATAGATTATTGTTATAGCAACTGATATAATCTAACGATTAGGCTTAAGCTACTGTACAAGAATGTATTATTTCTTTATGTTTTATAATTTTTTCTTTAATGTTTTATAATATCGTTAGCTACGATAAAACTTAATTATTGAAAATTTATTTTATATTTTATTTTACATCTCTCAATTTTGAATATAAAACTATTTCTTGTCGAATTAAATAAATTACAACTTTGTACGTTTCAAAACTATTATTATGATTAATTTTTCATTGCAAATGTAAAAAATATTTGGTGCAAAATTTTAAAATAAACGAAAGGCAAAAATAAATTTGAAATAAAATAATGAAAAACAGATTGTTATTTAGCGTATGCAACATTTCCACGTGTATGCTGCTGTGTATTTCCGTCTCAACGAAGCTAATAAATTTTTCGTCAATGTGAGGCGGACGCCTATGACGGGCGGCACAACTGACACGTGTAATTTGTTTTACAGTTATGCGCTTGCGGAATTTTGGGTGCGGGACTTTGGCTGCGATTGGCTTATTCCGGATACGCGACCTTGGTGCCGCAGTACAGCTTTGCATCGGCGGACTCGCTGCTGCTCGGCGCGGGATGCGTCACGTTCGTCATCGCCTTCTTCGGATGCTGCGGAGCGTGGTTTCAGTCTAGATGCATGCTGATCACGGTTAGTACAACGTAATTCATTGTAAAACCGTGTTCTGCAAAAAAGATGTCTAAATATAGTGTATATTGCACGCGCAACAGATTTTCAATTGCGCTGAACTTGACTGCTCAGGAGCGAATTGACGCAAACCTTTCTTATCTTGAATATTTTGGTCCGTAAAATCAGCGCTTACAAACAATAGAAAATTTGTGAAGTTTGTTTTTAAGAGAGAGAGAGCAAAACGTCTAACCGCACTTTGTTGAAACTTTCAGTATTTCAGTCTGGTAATACTCATGTTCCTCGCCGAGTTTATGCTGGGCACTCTGGCGTTTGTGTTCCGAGAGCATGTCGCGAGAAGCTTGAAGGACGAATTACTGTACGGCATCGAGAAGCATTACAATGACACGAGAGAACCGGGAACACTCCCGGCCATGTGGGACCACATACACACGGAGGTGTTAACACGCTCGATTAAAATCGAGCCGCTTATAAAATTATAGATTTAATAAATACATCTACGGTATTTTTGAACTTGTTAATTAATTCTGCAAGCGTTACTTTTACTTTAACGTCCTTTATCGCAGCTGAAAGATATTAGAATATAAATGTGCGTGTACTTTCAGTTTCACTGCTGTGGCGTGCGCGACTACACGGATTGGTATCAAATCGAAGCGTGGCCCGAGGAAGATCGGGTGCCGGATTCCTGCTGCATACAACGGGAACGATATTGCGGTCGTCTCGATCCGGAAGGTCGCAAGAAGGAGGGCTGGTACAAGGAGGGATGCATGTCCGCCATACAGATGTGGCTGGTCACCAGACTCCACGTGGTTGGCACGGTGGGCCTTGTCGTCGCCTTTCTTCAGCTGTTCGGTCTGGTGGCCAGCATGATTCTCTTCTGCACGGTCAGGCACAAACGGTCATCCCACACGTACAAGAGCTACGACACGACCAATACCTAGAATTTCAGCTCGATCTTAGACGAGACGACTGTCTAAGATCGATAGCTTTCTCTCACATACTCGCGAATCTCTGACTCCCGTTGCACGCAGCGGGAACGAATCTTTTTTTTTTTTTCGGGATCGTCGGGATCGTCGACTTTCCTAGAAGGATCCTGCCGATTTCGATCGCGCCAAATATGTAATTGTAAAAGTAAGCGGCAACGAGGAGCGACAAAAGCTCGTTGAGAAAAATCGGGAAGGAAGAGGGAATATGTCATATGTGGATGATTATTTAAATATCGCTGCACAAATATACAGATTTACAAGTCACTTCAAACAGAACGACACTTGAAATGTATGTAGTTGTGACCAAAAAGTTTCCGCTGTGTACCAAAGCACGATAGATACGTAATCGACGAAATTTCTCTTTAGTTCGAGACCTGATAATGTTTCCTCCGTAATCTCCGGTGATTAACGACGTATGATGATATATAATTTTGTCTCGATAACTATTTATATATTCGTAATTGTCCTAGACGTAAGAAGTTTACGATCCATAAATATTTATAAATAGTCGTGTAGATATAGGATCTGAAAGCAGAGAAAAGTTAATCTGTACATGAAAATATATACATAATGCATTAAAATTAATTCATATAATGACGAGGATCGACACACATTATGATCGATCGTTAAATTGTGATTTTCTAACAAAACAAGTTTGTCCTATTTTTGAACTAATTGAAATGACCTTAATTCTTATATACTCAATGTTCGTTGTAATTATTTTCTACTTTTTACGATGAACCGATTACAGGTGATTCTTCATGTTAATAATTGAGAGAGTAGTTAAATACAGCATGCATGTAATCATGTGATTTAATATCACTGAGCACTCAAGAAAGAGATCAAACTCCACTAATATATATAATTGCGTTATACATATATAATATAATTATAATAAATATATAATATTTAATATATACGTGTATTTTTGAGATTATAAGCATGTTAAGTTTTTTTGTATATCCAATATATATGTATAAATAAACCTATAAGTTTAGTAGTTAAAAAAAAAATACACTATGTTATTATCATATGTATTATCTGACGAAGCACTTGATACTGAACACTACTGAATTTGAATAATGTTAAAGACTGTATGACACAAAGTCGAAATAATAAGCGACCACAATGTACTATCATATATTGAAAATAAATTATTATTAATAATGAATAGTATTTATAAGATACGCTCTTGAGTTAAAGGATAACTCCCAACATATATTGAAAGATCGGTAATATGATCGGAAATATGACTTTTATTATCTTAGATAGACTGTAAATATCTGCTTTGTGAAGATACAAAATAACAGTCTCGAATTCAACATTTATAAAAAGATCAAAATTATAAAGAAGAAATCGCTTATACCGGAAATATGAACATTTCAATTATCTCTAAAATAGTAGAAAAAAGTAAATTCTTTTGTTTATTGTTAACACTCGCATCATTCGGTGGTAGATTTGTGGTTTGAGAGATCAGTGAAAAAGTATATCGAGAATAAATAAGAAGTAAAAGTAAATGCTTTACCTATATCCTTGAACAAAATCAAGAAATGTCGAAACAACTTGGCTCAATATTAATCGACATCAATCGATATCAAATAAACTTACAATTAATTGCGTAAACACTCTAAACCGTTAAAATTTTAATTAAGTTTTTTAGTTGCACATAAAACATGTATGTAAAAAAAAATTTGACTTTGATAACAGCGGACACAGCAATGTATAATTTTGGTTATAGAAAATAGAAGATGTACTCACCTCGTTGGTCGCTCCTAAAACAGATGCCAAAGAAGAAACGCTCAAAAAAAAAAAAACAGAATTAATAGCAGATGCACGCGCATTTTAAATTATAAATAAACAATAGTCTCTCAAAAATGATCCCTATTTCTTAGATAAAAGATTCTTGGACAAATATGTGTTTCGGTTGATATTCGACGAAAAGAAGATGAACATGTGGCTGCATTAAATTTTTTTTATAGTCCATTAGTACTACTTTAGTTTGACAGTCTATTACTAGTATTTAATTTGACATATCTGATAGTAAACTAATTATTTTTATATCTGCGATAAGCTACATCGCCGATATTCTTTCACAAAAGAAAGCGTATAATTTTATACGACCTTGATACATTCTCGAAATTAAGCGGTATTGATGTGAGTCAACTATATTTGCAGAAACTATCAGACTCTATATTTTAGCAAACCTACAATAATTATGCATACCTATACAAAACGCAATATTGAAGTTACGAAATTTCGAAAGAGAAAAATTACGTAATTTTAGATATATGATCATATTATAAACTTCTAGATAAATTACATAGATTTATGAATTAAAATCTATTTTAAGTTTAAAATTTGTGTATAACTTACACTAGAATATATTTTGAACATACATTCATTATTACTTCTTGTTGCAAATTTATAAAGATAAGTATATAAAATACAAATATATGATTTGCTTTGTGTGTGCAATTTATAATTACCTACAATTGTAATATACAATATTTAAATTTTTTTATCAGTTATTTTTTTATACAAAATATTATGTAGTAATTATAACATATTAGAGATAAGTTACTTCTCACTTTTCTCTTTATGTTTATGTTAAATACATGATTTTTCGTGTATAATTTACAAATATGTAACATCTTATTTGTACGTATATGTGTTAATTGGAAAGTCCGTTAATGTCCAATAAGTTTTGTTTTTGCTAGATTATCTATCGCACTTGTTATTATGTTGAGATTCTGCCTGAAGAAATTATCTCTAGCTGTACCTCTCCTGGGTTCCTATGTACAGAAACAAGCAACTTATTGTTTGCAGCATATTTGGCTATTGTTGGCAACATATTAGATTTAATAAAACAAATATATAATTTCTTAAATTGTTTTATCTGTTGTCGAAAATATAACGTGATAAAGCATTTATAAAATCTAAATTGTATAATGAGTGTGAAAAAAGCTACGATCATGAATAACTTATTTGTTAAATTTAAACAAAACATTTTTAAGGCATATTAAGAATTTTATAATATTCTTACGGTCAGTGGTATTGCATCAAGTAGGGCGACCAGACCTTGGCTGAAACCTGTGTAGCCGTTAACGAACGCTCTCTCAATTCCGTCGAACTTGGCGCCCGTATTGCCGTATTTTTCTTCCTCTCTAATTCGATCCACAAGTGGTTTGGGTGTTAGTGCATTGTACAAGCCTTCTTTAATATAAGTCGGAACTGATGGTCTTTCTAAAAGAGCCTGGTTTCTTTCATTTTCTAAACGAATTAAGTCGTCCGTCGACGGTACAATTGTCGTAATTTTTTCCAAAAATACGGATCTGCGATTTTGGCTGGGTTTATTCGATATGGAGCGTTTAATAATTGCTGCGTTCGGAACTTCGTTAGTTAGTTGCTACAAAAGAAAAGATATATAACATACGCTTTAAGTTTTTATTATGTATCACAAACGAGAGATAGTTTTGATAATAGGTGAAATATAAAATACAGCGAAAATAGAAAGAAAATGCACAAGAATTAACGGCAAACTAAGTATATTTGTTTATTTAGCAAACTCGATTAACGCGATAATAACTAATGTAAACTCGTTGCACTTTTATGAGTTATTAAATGCGTCATTACAAAATATCCGGTCAACTATAGTGGAATAACATGACGACTCACATCGAAAAAATGTTACATAATCTAGCGTGACAGTCGAGTCGTAGAAAAAAAATGATCTATCACAGTAAAAAAGATTAATGAAATATAATTACCTCTACTCGATCGACAATGATATTTCTGGCTAATAGTATCGAATTGACTAATCTTCCTCTTCCATGTCTAAACGTATCTGAGATACGTCTTAACAATTCCTATAAAATAACAACTTTGACTTCGCCTGTCGATTATCAACAAGTAACGAAGCTTCAATTTAAATTTTATACATAAATCTGTGGTTCTTTGTTTGATTGCTTCTACACTGATATGAATAAGATACATATTGTTTTTTGGTATGACAATGTTGCCAAAAAATGCATTTTCATATATTTCCGCTAGCTTATTTTACAAAATTTTACCTTTGCTTCTTCCAGTCTTGAAGATGACACGTTGTTTGCATTATTTTCCGTAGTGTTAAGAACGAATTTCGTCGGTCCCTCCGCAGGACGAGCACTCAATAAATCCACGCAACCAATAAATAGAAAAATTATCAACGTCTGCATATTTTTTCATATATAAAACAGTTTTGCAAATAAACTGTGTAACGCAAAAAAAAAGAAGAAACTTTAATTCAGAAAACACACTTTTACTTTTAAGATAGAAAATTGATATTGTTTTTGTTAATTTACTTGTTTAATAAGAAAGACTTAAAAAAAAACCAAGTAATTTGTAATGACTTTAAGAAAGCAAGTAATTTGTAAGTTTGTCTTCTCTTGAAGAACGAATATCTGACTAACACTTTGCCGTCGATGATCGCGTACTTTACCCATCGACTTACGACATTGTATCACTTTCACTCTTTACATGCCTCTCCATATGTGTTTCAAATACAGCGGCAAACTTAAAATTTGACTCTTTAGAGAGACTACTGTAATAATAATTAAGAATAAAACTTTATTTAAAACTAGAACTTTTTAATATTGTAAAACTTTATTGCTAAATATAAAAAAACAGGGATAAATTAAGAAATAAATTGTTTTTGCTTACAATATGCATTTATTATATTGTTAAATTTCAAGATTAATGAGAGAATATAAGTAACATATATTTTTTTTATATTATACATTTGATGTCCAGACACTGCAAATAATGCAATGTAACATTAATAATATCGTTTCAGATAAGTTTCAACCATGCCTTATAACGCGAAGAATATTGCAACCCAATTGACAGGAAAGTTTACTATCATGTGGTAAAATCTCACATAACACTCTCCGCAGTTCAGCCTTGTTTAGCTGTAAAGTAAGACAATTTAATATCATGTAAAACATCAAAAGTATGTAGATAAATAAAAAAGAAATAAATATTTACCTCCATCAAGAAGTGAACAATGGCATGGCAACCGCGTATAAATGTTTGAACGATCTGTAGCGTTTGTTTAATATTGCTACCGCATTTTCCATTGTTAAGAATTTCATTGCAATTATTCGAATCCCCATTATTTTTTCCATGACTCGAGTTTTTGCCATCTGTTACGCCAATTTTTCCCTTAGAATTCTTGCTTTTGTTATGACTTGTACTGTGACTTCCATCGATAGTCACGTTCACATGTTTTCCATGATCATTTCCGTGATTAATATTTTCTCCTGTTCCAGTTTTACTATTATGTTCTTTGTGGTCACTACTGGTTTGTCCGCTACTATTATGCGATATTGTGATACTTCCTCCTGTGTGAGTGCTTTTGCTACCTTCCGTTATTCCACTGTTTTTAGTTTTATTTTCTTTTGATGATTCTTGATGTCCTTTTGATCCATTCTGACTATTGTGTTTTTCATTAGATTGTCCACTATGTGATATTGTAACACTTTTTCCTACTTGATTACTTCCTTTGGTTTTTTCATTGTTTTTAGATTTATTTTCTTCTACTGATCCATGATGTCCTTTTGATTTAGTGTCATTATCGTGTTTTTCATGTGATATTACAATACCGCCTTCTCCTTTTGTACGATTATTATTTTTATTAGTATGTTCTTTGTTAGATCCACTTTTATCGTGCGATATTATAATTCCTTCTCCTGAATGCTTGCTGTTATTTTCTTCTTTTTTCCCACTATGTTCATTTCGATGATTTTCAGATCCATTTTTGTCAACGTGTTTCTTGTTCTTATTACCTGATGAATTATCAGATGTTTCTTTATCTCCTGATGATGTTATTATAACTCCTTTTACATTAGTTTTATTGATCTTTGTTTCGCCTGATATTTCATAAGATTCTGAATTTTTCCCATCAACAATCGGTATTACAATTACATCTTCTTCTTTCGAAGAACTGCTTCCTTTTTTTTTTGAATTAGCACCAGCTGATATGTCACCATCAATATTAGCAGATATTCCTCCAGTACCAAACGACAGACCTGCATCTCCTTTCACGTCTGCGCTTATTCCATTATTAATTTCTTTCCAGACTTCTCCGATAATAGACTCCTCTGACGATTTTTCCGATGAAGAATTTTCTTTGGATTGTTTATGCTTTTTAGAGTGTTCTTTTTCTGAATGTTTCTTCTCCTTGCTACCTGATATTCCAACGCCTAAACCGCCAGAGCCGCCAAGCGATATTCCAAAGCTTTTGCCATCTTCACCAAGATTAAGCTTAGGTTTCAATCCTAAGTTTCCTACATCAGATATGTTTGATATGAAAATATAATTTATTGTGGAAAAGATAACAAAGATTTAATTTTTTTCTAATGTCAACCCTTTGAAAATTCATAGTGATGAAATATTTCAAAGACGTTTTATATTACAATCTTCTCTTAAAATTAAAGTTGTAAAAGTTTAAATATATATTTAAGTTTATAAATATATATTTTTTACAACAAACTAGGTTACAAATTAGGTAGTTTAGTTCTCTTACCATCAATATTTAAACCTATTTCTTTGCTTTCAGATGTCTTATCAAATGGATTTAATAAAAAGGGTTTCAAACCAATACTTTTTTTAAAGTGTCCCTCTGCACCATTTAAACCTGCAGAAATTCCAGCGTTATCTGAGAACGAGATACCCTGTGAAAAAAGAATTCTATTTAAAAATAACAACAGTTATTTTCGTATTTTAATTTTAATTTTCAAAATGTCTTTTTATAATGATAATAATATTCGAAACATACGTACGCCGGTTTCTCTTTTATATTTCGACCGAGCTAACGTGCTGGCTACACAAACAAATATCAAAAAAATGTATATGCGCATATTGCTAATTACTAATGACGATAATTACATATAATGAAGATTTCTATATATTTAAAATGTTTTAATTGCTTCGACAAACTCAATTGACGAGTGTTTCGTTAGACTTCGTTTTCTAACGTATCGTTACGTAGTTTTATACCAACAAGCTGGTAAAATTATACAGAAATTTGCATGTCAATAATAACTTCGAAAATAAAATTTGAAATAAAACGTGAATATTTATGTTCACATTCGCAATTATTATATTCACGTTTGTATATTTGTGCACAAGAAAATAATTTATTTGATTGCGCGCGCTTATTCGAGTTTTTCATGTTGGAAGCATAAACTGTAAAAATAATTGGTGCTGACGCATAGAGATAAGAAGTGCGTGTCACTCAGTGAGGTTTTATAATAATTTAGTAGAACTTGTCATTGCGACATATGTGTTAATTTTTTAACACTCAATTTTAAAACAAAAAGAATAAAGGAGGATATACATAGATACTTAGATACAACAGTATGTTGAACGTTGTGACATTTAAATTATTTTAAAGTGATTTACAATTTATGCGAAAATTACAAATATATAATAACACAACTCATAAACACAGCTCATAAAGTGTTTGGAAACTTTTGGCTCATAAATATTTTATGATATATAATAAAATATACGGAAAATATAAAACGAAGTAAATAATTTACTTGTTACACAACTTCTTCGAAAAGATATCGAAGTATAGATAAACCGAACAAACTTTGTTTACTTCTTTTGTGTGCTGTACTTTGACATTTATACGCATCACGTATGCGTATGGCACAAGGACGTTATAGCACAATAAGAAAATAAAACGAAAAGCAATAAAATTACAATAAAATTCAATTTAGGAGAGAAATAATTAATATTTTATTATTATTTCAGTATAAAACTTTATTAAAATGCTAAGTATAAGTCAGATAAGAAATAAAATACATTTGTTCTAATTAAAATACATTGTGCTTGGATGATTTGTGAGTTGAGAGACAAAGAAATAAATGTCGTATTATACGAAATTACTTGCTAACGCAATCTAATCACGTACGAGGAATCACAAGAAGGACATCTCGTGTTTGGCATGCAGGAAAGAAAATATCCGCCAAAAAAAAAAGATAAATATAAGCAACGACGAACGACGTTGTTAAATATATTCAAGGGACTTCGCAAAAAAAAAGCGCTTGACCTTTCTTTCTGAGTGGTGATGTTTAAATTCCATTTAATTATGGATAATTTCGAGCTCACAATGTACGACTGCATGCGGAAGATTGTTTTCAGCCGACGTTATTTTTCAGCAATTGATTAACGGCGGCCAGAGTAGAAATTGGGATCTGAAAATAGAAACTTCGTCTAATCAGAAATTCTCACACGTTCAACATTTGCGAAATGTATGTGGTTATATAAAGAGCGAGAGCGTTGACTCACGTTAAAAATATCATCAAAGAGAGATCCGCCGGTGTAGGTCTTGCTTGCGGTAATTGCGCCGCCGCCGGTGTAAGTTTTGCTCGCGGCGATTGCGCCGCCGTCGTTACCCACCGCGTTGGCAAAAAGTCCGCCGACCACGTCCGAAGGCGAGCTCTGGGTATCGACCGCCGCTGACGGACCAACGTAGACCGTTTTCCTGGGAACGGTCCAAAATCTCTTTCTAAAATACCATCGAGGCGGATACACGGTCTTCGTAGCGACGACTTCTTGATTATTATCTGAAAGAGGAAAGGACTGTTTGTAGAAACAATTTAAAATTTTTCATCGCATTCAATAAAAAGTGCGAGAAGCCGCAATTGCTCACCAGGTACTGTGACTACATTGGTGGTGGCGTTTGCTTGAACCGTAGTTTGCGTAGGTGCAACAGCTGCAGGAACTACAACTTGTTTTTCCACAGATTTTACAACTCCGACAACTGGCGCCGCTCCAATGTAAGCCGATTTGACCAGACCGATTTCAGCATTTACTGCACTTCGCACCTGTCAGGAAAAAACAAATTCTATTTTGATAATCTATCGAATATTTAGCTGTTGTATTACAATGTATTACAATTTTATCAGCTCCTGACCTCTTTGTTGTGCGACTTGATCTTTCCGTCCGCGGATGTGTCAGCTGATGCAGCAACTTCAAGCGCCACCTTCTACATTCGATATATAGATTTAATTTAACAATGTCCCATGAATACATTTAATGGAAAAATAATAACTTGACGCTTAAAGAAAGAATTATCCCACAAATCCTGCGTATAAACTTAGGATAAAATGTATTCGTAATCTATTAACGGAAGTTATTAGTAAAACTACGACTAGTGTCTACAGAGGATGTGTTAGAAGAAGAAGAAGACTGTCAATGAACTTCCTCGCGCGTCTCAATATCTCGTTTAGATATTGTATTTGAGACCTAGAAAATTAGAATTCCTCGCTATATCCTTTGCTCTAACGAAATGTACTTCAACTCATAAGCTACATATATGTAAAAGCTAATAATAAATTTTTTTAAACCTCGTTTTTCTTCTGCGCGTTTTTTTCTCTTGAGGGTATAATCTGTATATTGGTGTAACCCTTCTTCGGCTTCGTTTCGCTCGTAGCTCCATTCGCGCTGGCTGCTGCATCCGCGCCGGCTGCTACGTCGGCTATCGCACGTGAAATCACACCAGCTTCCTTGGTCGCGCTACCGCTCGCAAATCCGTCGACACCTCCGGCTGCGCCGACACCTCCGCCGAGGAACACGCCAGGTCCCGGACCGCCACCCGGTGTCGCACCTGCATACATTCCACCTGAAATCGGGTTCATCGAACGTCCATCCAATCGCCCGCCAAGTCCGGCCGCCGCTTCTGGTCTTCCTTGACCGAGTCCAGCACGAGCGTACAGACCACCGCCTGCAGTAAATAATTTTTATTTGCATCTCTCTTTTGTACTTATGTTTCTAGTAACTTTAAAAAAGCAACAGGTTTCTCTTAAATTTTGAAGATTTTAAAGTTCGTAAGTTTGCTTTGAAATTCTTTAGACAAATATTTCGGCATAGTGTATATATGTCTTGTTTTTATTGTTTTTAAATACAAACCGAGAGCCCCATTATCTCCGTTTACTTGACCGCCTAATCCGGCGCCTGCATGCGCACCCCATGGAGTTCCCGCACTTACGTGAAGACCGCCACCTGTTCCTGTACCTCGTAGAAGACCGCCTAGTCCGGCCTCAGCGTGATATCCTCCGAAGTTCAGTCGGATTCCTCCATTAGTGAATTGCAGGAATGGAAGCTGAAGGTATGCGATAAAACGAGTTTATTAATTAGTTTGAAAACTGCGCATCAAATAGACTTGTATTGCGTAATTAAATACTTCTCGCAGGTTTTGCAAAATTTTTCAATGTTACATTTGTATATTTCATGCCTAATTGTACGTGACAATGCAATTGTTATTATCATGACTTCCTTTTCTATGCCGCAACACATGAGATCTTCAAGAGCGCGCACGCGAAGTTTCATCAGTTACTAGCGTTTTAGTTTATTTTGAAACTAGCCACTGTGACGTTGCACGATGCAATAATTTCTCTCGAATATTTTTACATAGTATTCATAACGCATGAATAAATCTGAAAGTGTGATAAAATGTACTTAAATGCAAATATGTATTTACTTCGCTGTGTGTTAGCACACTTTAATATTCTCGTTTATATTTTAATGTAGATTTTAACTGAAATGGTTTTATCTCTTCCCTGCAAGGTTTATTTTTGTACCATAAAAATTATTTCAAGATGGATAAGACATGCAAGAATTATAATGAACTCAGACAAAAAGGGTAAGCAGAATTCTTAACGCATATACATATAACATTGTCATTAAATATCTCGGACACATGCTGAAGATTTATGATAAACGTTACGTCGTAATTACGCTTCGCCTCTTTGTTTCTCTTATTGCGGCGAATTCTTGCTAGCATGAGACATGTGTCACAATAACATGTGATCCATTATAAGTTACCTTTGTTTTATTGCGTTTTATGTTTATAAATAGACAACACCTTTGTCATTCATGTTACAGGTAATTTAATCCAGTAGTTTTAGCTTTGTAGAATTTGTTAGTTTGACGACTGTTTTATCACAAGTTTGAAAAACAACATTTAATAACAATTAAAAAACATTTAAACAACATTGAAATAACATTTACGTTTGCTTCAACAAGCAATTAAATATCATTGATAAACAATTGAGTTTTATGCAACTTTCTAAGATATCTGCAGTCCTTTCTCTTTCTGCAGTAACGTCTGATTATCTAACCGGCATAAGATGTGTGTGTGTATGTAACTTTTACTCTCGTGTTTTTTTCTCTCGTAGTATTTGACCAATTGAAGTCAATTATCGCAATTTTGTAGCGCGCGCTAAAGCATTGTTAGCTGTTTTTGTTTACTGAATAATTGCTCTCGATGACGTTGGAATTGCAATGAAAACGCAGAACGCGATTCCGTGAATAAGTAAAATGACTGAATAATGTAATGCACGCGACCAATGCACGCGAACATTGTGTTTAGAAATTTAACACACGAGACAATATTGCAAGATATTATTCTATTCACTTCACACTTTTACGTTATATTAATATCAATTAAAACATATCAATTAAAAAAATAACAGTTTTTTTTCGTCGCTATTCGTGTGTAGTTTCACTGTTTCTTTCTACTGTTGTATTCACAAACATTTTATGCATATTTTACGTAATGATATCAGCAATAAATGACGTATTTGATAAGAAGTAATCTTTTGTTTCATCATTTGTAACTACAGGTACGCAATAACGTTTCTTGTTTCATCTTCTATGTATCGTTGTAGTATATGAGTTACGTTAACACACATAGATATCGTAAACGTTTTATATAACTTCACTATAATTACGATCAATGTAAATTATATATCTTTCGATTAAAAACACATGATTTGTTTCTCATTCTACAACAGCACAACACTGTAATTCAATTTCTAAATTTGAAAGAAAATAGAAATATTTTTAATTAGCGATAATAATAGATAATATATAATAAAAAAAAGACTTCACACACTTACAGGTCCGGGGTTTTCTTCAGTTTGCGTGGCCTCATTTTGCGGTCTTCCGCTGACCATAGCTATGAAAAAGATAAACAGACAGTTAGCTACCTTGCCCAACAACATCTTTGCGTTTACTGACGAAGGATTGTAACTGCAAGTAGACAGGTAGGCAGTGATTTCTCGACTCGACTCGAGGGCATCTGCTACTCACCTGTAGCTGGAAGGGGGAAGTCTCCGACTAGATTTTATCGCTCATTCGGTGAAGTGTAAGTCATATACAGGATTATAACACGAAGTACGGCGCAGAGTCTATAGTTAAAGTTCCTTGAAAAATATTTAGGAATGACAAACTGTTTTTGCGGACAGTTTTTGCGCGAGTGAGAAATCATTGGAGAGTGTGATTATGTAATTCAATTAGAAAAACAGGTGTAATTTGTCGATATTACATTTAGCTATATAATTTGCTCGAAAACAAAGATATTGTCGCGTATATTTCATCTATAAATTCTTATATTCAAGAAAACACATGTTCATAATTGCAAACGCAGAACTTAGAATCGTTGTTAATGATGCAACTTAATCGAACGAGTGTTGATCTAATTAATTCGCTTACAAAACAATTGCAATAATTACATTCTTTGCGCCAAATTCATTTCGATGCTGTCAAAAATAAGATATAATATATATACATACATATATATATATATAACAAAAATGAATAAGATATATATGATATATTTTAAATTAAATATATAATAAGATATATTTTAAATTAAATTCGGAAACAAAGATTATTTCCAAACAATAGTTGTAAAAATTATTTGATCAATTTTGTTTCAATTATATGCTTTACGATATCACGATATATTTAATCAGATTTACACAACTTATTTTTGATAAACTACTAAAACACACATATTTTTCAAGAATTATCTCAATGACAGTAAATATATATTTTTTGCTAACATTAAATTGTACTTACAATTACGTTTGATATAGTGCTGATTGTGTAATTATGTAAAACTAACGCGATGTTCAAGGAAAGAAGAACGTTACAGTTCCGCGACTTATGCACAACTGACGATAGATTATCAAGTATTAAGAGATCGTCACAAAGATCAAGTATTAAGAGATCGATCTCTAAGCAAATTCTATTCGACTATTTATTTAAAAATTAAATATTAATTGTTAAAATTTGAAATTTAATATTAATTGTTTATTTTCAAAGATTGTGATAAAAAAATATTTAGATAACAGCAGAATTTTTATTGAATTTATTGTTTCTGCAGTTATATTATTTGTGAATTAGAGATATATGTATGTAGAACACACTAGAAGCGTTAGACGTAAATATGTGCTACGTATGACCTTTTATATGTAAAAATAAAGCGAGTTCCAAAGATCAAGGCTGTGATTTCATATGTGTGTGTGTTAATATGCACGTTTATGATAATTAAAACTTCTACAGACACATTGTTTTCCAGCAACATTATTACATAAAACTAAATTTAAATTTAAAGACATTATAGATTATGTATGCGTCTGTGGACAAAAACATATTTGTTGTTTAAAAAGTTCGAAGAAATCTGTGCACAGTTGGCGAACCTCATCGTGTTTACGTTATTATTGATTTTATGTTACCTTTTTTCTGTTAATTCATTAAATATATATGCATATTATAGTTACAAAAACTGTTATCATGACGTAAGTCAGATAAAGTATAAAACTTTTGATACTTGACGTCACTTGTATAAATCATCAATACTTAGAAATAATTAAGATAATGAGTAATGTATTCCGTTTAACTCTATATATGATTCATCAATTTGATGTTTTTTCTCTAATGTACATATTTATATGCACACTAGCAGTGACAATCTGTAGCTGGATAGATTTAAGTAAAATATAAATTATAATTTTTATAAAAGAGAATATTTATATAAATGTTATATACACAAGCTTGTATAAAATTATTACATTTCACATTTATACAATTAGTAAAATTAGTGAAAAAATCTGAAGCACAAAATGAAGATTATAAATATTTGTTATAAAAAATAAACTTATACAACTCTAACGCGTTATTTCGTCACATGTGTATTAACATTATTATCGCGTAAAAGTTATTCTTCCTTGTTTAGGTGCAATTTTATTTTCGAGAGGCGGATCGTCGTGTTCGCGCGTTGGCTTATATCTAGTCTTCGCAATCTTGTTCTGAGAATTTCCGTTATTAGTCGAGTGTTTTGGAACTTTTTGCTTAGTTTGTTTGGGAGCGATTTTATTCTCGATTTTAATAGCACTGGCGAAAGGTCGAGTGTGGACAGTGCCGAAACCAGCGGTTATACCGTGCCAGGAAAGAGATGTGTCCTCGTCCACGTTCTCGTGAACCTCGTAGCCATTTGGTCGATGACCTAAGAAGTTTACATCTTATATAATTATTTTGTCTCGATTTTAGCTGTTGTAGAAATAATATATTGTAGCAGATAATTATATATACATATAAGATCAATATAAGCTAATCAATGTGCTAATGTGTACATTTAAAACAAAAATATATTTTTATATATGCACATTTCACAAGACAAAACAAAATGCAACTTACACATTAGAGATACAAATTAAATTTTGGATTTTTAATTCATTTAAGATGTTTAATTTGCATTTTCAATGTATAAATTACTTTTGGAATCAATTTGAATTTCAAAGTGTATTAATTTACATATAAAAATATATTTGCACGTACATCGAACACATTGACTCGTATTGATCTTAAAAAAATCTGTTAGTTATAAATTTTCAAAACTTAAAATTTGTTGTAATATATATGATGTTTTTTCATTATAGAAAACTTAAATGACAAAAATCACCATTACTGCCGAAAATCCCATCGTGACATTTATTGCCACATAACAAAGGATGATGTCCGATAAGTCCACTAATATGATGTCCGCCATGATGTCCGCCACTGTGTCCAACCAGAAGATCAGTCAATGCGTTTAATCCAAACGGATCGTTGAAATGCCTGACAACTCTCGTTACTTGTTGCTGCTGCAATCGCTGATTTCGAATTTCCTCTTTTCGCTTCCTCTTTTGTTCCTTTATAGCCGCCAATCGTTCTCTTCTCTCTTGAATATTTTGCGCATTTTGCTGTCTTTGCTCCGCTGTAGTTTTAACGAGTGAACCAACGGCCTCCAGAGTCGAGACTGGAATCTATAAATAATATTCTTGATTCTAAGAAATAATTAAAAAAGTTTGTAGTACGAATATATACATATTTATATATATACTGAATTTAAATATACATGACCTTAAACAGATTGTCTATAACAGTTTGTGAATTTTCAGGTGCGATGGCTTGTGCTGCTGTAGCGGTTTGTCTGATTGCCGTTATCGGAATCTGCGAAGTAAAACTGTCTTTTTAAAATTGGTGTATTATTACACACATTATTACTTGATATTCATATGATGATGAAATCTTAACAAACACAATGTTGAAAGATCGGCAGCAATTATACGCAGAGCCGCAGATTGGCAACAATTTACGGTTTTTTTTAACGACAATGTTTGTTTCTTCAATATTTGTTTCAATGTTTTTTCTACAGAGTTTGCTATTAGAGTATTTATTTTGATGTTAAATTGCGAATTATTAACTTTATTACGTTAAAGAGAGAATGACTTACGTTGAAAATATTGTCTATCACTTGACCATTTTGTACAGGTACATCTTGGCGTCGTATTCTGCTATTCGAAAAATCCTGAAATGCATAGAAAAAAGTGTTTTACGTTTTTTTGTAACTTATTATATAACAAGTAACAAGTGAAAACTATGCTTCTTCTTCTATCTCGTTAGAAATTTCCTCTCCGAGATAGAGACGATAAATACGACCCACGCTTACGTCTCAAACACTGCATCCAAGTACATATAAGTTCACGTGGGCCACGTAAATGTCCACTATATAGTCTTTATCGTATAGCTTTCACTTTTCGCAGGTTACAAATGTCAAATAATCTTTATTGATTATTGGAAAGGAGAATCCATGTGTATAGATAACTCAATCCAGTAGAACGATTAAATTTATATTTATAGAAAACGTTCAGAGATTTTAATTAAAAGGAAGTGATCAATAGGGGTAAATTAAGAATCAATACAAAATTTAGTTAATATTATTAAAAGTTTTATAAAACTTAAGTCAGCTAATGTTAACATTAGTTTGTATTGACCTTTAATTTATCTATAAAATAAATTAATGTTTTAAATTTACAAAATTCCACAAAAATATAAATTATGTATATATAATAAACGTATAAGTATTACAAAATGTTTTAAAAGTAATATCACCTTAAACTAAATAATATCAACCTAATTTTACTGAAATGCAGTGTTATATGTCAAAATTATTATCACACTTCTAAAATTTAACTTAAAATTTAAGATTAAAAGAGAAATTTTTAATTGTTTTAAGAACTTTCTTGTTTGATTTCAATCTATTAAAAATTAAGTATACGTAATTTAAAAAATGTTAAATTGTTATCTTATATTTAGCTACGATTTGTTTTTATTTATAGCATCAAAATTGTTTTATAAGCAACACTTACGCTATATGCGTCACCGAGTACGAGCAAAAAGCTCAGAAAACCGCAGCACCAAAACATCCTACGACACCTCACGAGAAGATCAGATGCGTGTACGCTCCAGCGAGTTTCGAGACAAGTGGACGCGCGTTCAGATTCGCTTTACCAATCTATAAGGGCTGCCAGAAGAGATCCCACACCGAGCGTTGACCAATCCGGCGTAAGGATCTCGGGAATTTGCGCCGGTTTCTTTCGGACGAAGAAGGTGCTTTCTACTTCTTGCAATCGCCGTCATAATGTGGTAATGCCGGATCCTTTCGACCTCTTTCACCGGTCGATTATTCGAACACTCTCTGTCCACCTCTTTTTCTTAATTTCACGCTCGTGAAAATAAAAAAACTGGCGTGGGTCGTAAACCGAAATGATTACGTAAATCAATCTGTTACGGAGATATGTGACAAAGATTGTTCGTTTATGATGTAATTACAGAACCAAGATCTTTCAGATCGAATTTGGATGCTAGTCGAAATGTCAGTTAAAATTCTCATAATCGGTTGTTTCAAACAGAAAAATAATAAAAGTTAATAGAACAAAACAGATGTCGGTTCAACTGTTGCTGTTATTTTTCTCTTGCATAGTCGACATCACGTAGAGATATGATTTAATTAATTTCAACGGCGCATATTAGTAAAAGATTGCACATACATAGTGCACTTTACATTTACCTACAACTAAACTTCACCTTTGCAATAAAATTCAAATAGATATAAATAATCATCGTTGTATTTGCCTATCTTTTTACATGTGCAAACATAGTTCATTGTATAAATATTCATATTTATAACAAAACAAATACTACAATATTGTAATAAACATTATTTTCAATGATAGTTACAATCTTTGGCTAAATTACGGAAATTCTTGCTACAGATTAGTGTTATTAAATTAAATATATATATTTTTTTTCTGGACTATATGTATGTACACGCACAGTATATATACATACAGTCCAAAATTTTAAACCATAATTTTCTATTTCTCCTTTGCGATATTATGTTCGTTATTTTTAAAAAGCGTTTGGATTGTCCTGCAGATAGCTGCCTATCTGATTCCCGAGATTCTTTTGAAACTCTCTCGCATTTATTTCTGATTGCTGAAACATTTATTGCAAATTTAGAATATTAGTGGACAATAATCTGACAGATACACATTTACAAGAAGAAAGATAAAAATTTACATTCAAAGCATCCTGCCATTCAATGTTAAACAGACGAATCAATCCACGTATGTTTCGACTAAGTAATTGTAGCAGTCCGTTTCGTGTTAGCCTATAAGGTGCCTCTGTAGTCGTTGACGTTCTCATCGTCGTCGTCGTCACGTTAACACTCGCCATGTTGCTGGACATATTGTTTTGATCATTTCCTGGCGCGACTGTTGTCGTCGTATTGATGACCATCAAAGGATTGCTACTAACTGGCGCTCGCGTACTTGGCATTTCCGGTTCGATCGTTTGACTGATAATATTGCTAATTTGTTGAATCGCCGATCGAGTGTCGTTGTACGTCTGAAATGAAACGGAACATCATTAGATTGGAACAAAACTCCGTCACTTTCTCTTGTAACTTAAAACTACTCGTTTTATAAATGTGTTTTTGGCAAGAACAAAGAAGTTAATTTAATTTTATTCAATTATCTTAACTACTTAACTTAATTAACTGACCGAAGGATATAAAAACTAAAATTATTTCTCGGCGCATAACGAGATCTTATGTAAAATAATGTTGTTATGTACCTCAAAAGCAAGTCTCGCCAAAGTCCAGAAAAAGCCTGGCCGTTGCCTACGAACTTGCCTGACGACTCTTCTGGTCTCTTCAGGAATCATTTCCGCGATGATTCTGTCCTCGGCTGTGATCTTCGACTCGACATCATTTTCTTCAGAACTCTCTGACAACAACTTGTCCAACACGTTTATTTTCTTCATAATTTCTTTGTCTCTTATGCGAGCCTCTTGCTCTAACTCCGCGAAACGAGCAACATTTTCTTTTCTAAGATATTCCACGTAATACGGTTTATATTTTCTATTTTCTGCTCGATATTCCGGTCTCAACTTCACCACGTTTTGCTTGGCGTAGACTTCGGAATTGATGTTCTTTGGTGGCGTTCTAGATTGCACCGAATTAATTTCATAAATGTTCCGTGGTTTTGGGACGCGCGCGCTAGACTCGAATCCCCCTCGCTCTTCGAAAGAAAGCGTTGTATCCTCGGGCTGTATCCGCTGAAATTGATGACGCGCGGGATTGTTGACCCCGTAAGGGATCGACGACATCCTTTCAGCTGTGCTGTGAAAAGGACTAATCACGCAGAGAAGCAGCCAACTAGCTGCGAAGAATTTGATTGATGATACATGCATCTAAAATTACAAGATTAAAAGATATACGCGTCAGGAATAATCACCGAGTAATAAGTCACTAAAGCAAGAATCAAGATATTCGAGTACGTAATTAGGAGAGCACAAAAAAAAACTATAAATCAAAGAAATTATTGCAGTAAAAAAGTATTTGCGGTACAAAAATATTTCTGCAGTAAAAAATAATTTTGAGAGCAAAACTTTTTTTCACATGTTTTGATTCATGTACTGAAAAATTGATAATATCACGTATACATTATTTATTGAATGAATGTCAGATAATAGAAACGAAGACCGTGCCGTTGTAAAACTGCATTTCACGAGGAAACATCACGCAGTGAGAGTCGAACGGTGACTGGGATGCACGAAAAAAAATCGGTAGAGTTATTGCATAAGCCAACAATCTTCGTTTACTAAAACATAAGGAAAGTTCGTAGCAAACCACAATAAAAAGAGTGACAACCGGAGTTTATGAATTACAAACTTGTCTTTCTGATAGTTTATTAAATTATACCTTACGCTATTTTTGTTCAAGACTACGGATATTCATTGACTTACACTGACAGCGAAAGTTTTTTGAACACACGTGATAAAAATTGCCCTTTCCTCCAGCGCTTGTTGCACATTGCTTCGGAGAAGTTAATCAATCACTCAACATCCTTCAAATATCTCCGACATAATTTCAAATTTTTTCATTAAACAGCAATATTCATTCACAACTTTTCACGCGAGAATGTTCTAGCACGAAAGACTGTTTTACACAACGGGAAGTCCACTGCATCACTCGCGATTCGCCGCAACAGAACGATCGTTTATAGTGCTATTGCTCGATTCATGCACGATTATTCGAAAAATTGCCTGCCTTTGACCCAGCACGGCAATCACATGTTGCACCGCTACTGCCGGTCGGTAGCCTTCGTTGTTGTTCGAGCATGACTACCGGCCGATGCCGGCAGCAATTCGCCTCCAGGAGAGTCGTCCAGAAATTTCGACGATCCATTTCGGACTCCATCGCGCTTACAATACGTGCACCGTATTAATGATCGATTTTATCGTACGTATAGCTTGCAAAACACTAGGACCCGATGAGTGTCGCAACATTGTCGAAACTTCGGTTTAACTGTAACGCGATATCACTTTCAACAGCAAGAAGGTGTACGCATGTACGTAAAGAACTAAATTATTTATCAAATATAATTAATTAATATTTTAAATACAGTAATACAATTGCAATAAATGTAGGCTAAGAAATTAATGTATAAAATATGTATCACATTTTGCACAATGTAACACTTATATAATTTCAAAAAGTGATAAACGATACGGTTATCAGATAATATCGATCGAGAATCTGTGGTTAACTTTGGTTACGTGTTGTCACGGCACTTTTCAAACGATCGAGCTGCATTACATCCTGAACTGCACACGCCACCAGTCAGACCCGTAATACAGCAAACAAGACTTTCTACTTCCGCGAAGTATATCGCGCGCGAAGATTTCTATCGGTTGCGAAAATTCAGGCGTACGTGGAACGATTTAAATGGAGCAGGTTCATTTATCAGACAAAATACAGCTTTAAACACAACGCTTCTGCTCTCTTTCAAATTTCACTTTCTTCGCAATATATTATTCGCAAAAGAAATATAAATCATTATTCAAAAAACAAAAAACGAACTAAATAAAATAATATTAATGACAGATGACCTCTGGTTTGTAGCAGTTGGTCCAATTTAAATGTTTAATTTTACGGCAAATGCGAAACATGAGCAAGACATTATTACGCAATAACTGTACTAGACTTTACTTTAACAAAACGTTTCAGCTTTTAAGTTGGTATAAAATGTGTAACAAATTTAAAAGAAAGATTATAATCAAAGACGAAAAAAAAAAGACAATTTTATCATTAAGTTGTTCTCACTTGTGTTTCAACATTTTTATAAAAAAAAACTATGAGTCCATTATTTATCACAAAAAGAACATTTCTAATTAAAAAATTACACAGTATAAATAAATTGAACTGATTTTTTAAGAAATTTTTTAAGGAATGATTTTAATGTTCACTTGATACACACACGTTACTGATTTCACAATTGTTAGTACACGAAAAAAACTTTGCACGATTATAGGGTTCGACTGTCTTGTCCGAACATCGGCGACCGCAGTACTTAACCGTCCTTGTCTTCGAAAACCTGTCAGGGGTCCACGTGGACTAACAGTACATAACAAACTTCCATCTTTCACTTTCACTCTTCGCAATCATATACGTAATCAAGATCGAACTCCCATTACACGCATCAGTACGTACTATTTGTTTCTTATTGTATCTAGTTACATATATCTTTTATAAAGATAATAATAATGTTACAATACAATCTTTGCTTTTATACAATTAATTTTCTTATTACAAAATACTTGATTTGCGATGTTTTTGATTAATATTCGATATTTTATTTTTTAACTAACAATAAGAAATTATGAAGAAACTCTACATTAATTAAAAATCGCAATATTAAAATAAATAATCGTAATTCTTATGGTTGCATCAGTTGTCGTTTTAGGTCAGTTTCGTTGATGTAAGACACGCTCCAATTATTCACCGTCTAATTGTGACACCGTGAAAGGCGTGCGAGCGCGAAAAGTACGCACGTGTTTGCCCGCGCCGAAAGACTTCGCGTGCATCGATTTGCCGGAGGTTTTTTTTTGTTACAAAAAAAATCCAAATTTTTGTAACGCAAGCGTTCAGTAATAATCGAGAACAGATTCTTGCGACCAAGTCTTTTGCATAGTTTAGCGGCAAAGTATTGCAAAAGACGCAACAGATCGATCATTAGCTATATTTAGGATTTAGCAGAGTATATTACGCTTTGCTACGCAATGTACGAAATGATAGTGTTTGTGTCGTGCGTGAATGCCAGATCTTGGGTTTTACCACGTGAATCGAAACACGAAATTTGGTAGAATTTCACGCAACTATGTAACATGACATTTTGCTTTGACCACACTTGCTTACGTAATAAATGTTTTTGTGTGTGTGCGAGCATGTCGATACTTATCTGCTCCATGTCTAAATATATTAATGTTTGTCTACTTGCGTGTTTGTTAACTATTTATTTTATAAATTTATTTATTATATTCTCTTTGATCCAAATATGTAGAAGAAAGAACTCAAAGTTGCGCAAAGCTTTAAATCTATTTTTAATTTAAATTCTTTCTGTTAATAAAGTTTTTATTAAATATCATTTGAAATAAAATTACATAATGTACACATACATATCTGAATTCTAAAATAATGATGGAAATTGTAGCACTACTGGTTAAAATAAAAAACAACGAACTCTCGTGTGAGACTCGCTGTAGCAAATTATAAATGTATGAACATGTATGAGATTTTGTTTGCGTCTTGATGAAATCGTTATATTTGTAACTCATGTAAAAAGCTGCGTCTATATGCGTTAAAGATCTCTTTACAAAGTTTTGACCGTGAGCGATCACACGCGTGAATCATATAAGCTGAGAGTCGAAATCGTATTATTCTGTATGTGTATTCACTAAACAATAGCACTGTAATTAGATATATTTTAAGATAAAATATCAAGTGCGAATCCGTGAGAGAGAGTTTCGAAATAGGAGCTCAGAGGAATCGAGCAACACGTGTCACGAAACATGACATTTCTTTATTATGTGATAACAAAGAAATCAGTTTCAAAATGTATCCAATACTGGATTTCCATAAGACTTTTTAATAAAACGCGTAACTCTACGAAAGAGAGAATTTAGTTGCTCGTTATCTGAAATATTGACACAATCATTCTTCGCTCATTTTTGCAAAAAAAAAATTTACCTGCAATTTATAAGGCTTACAAAAGGCATGAAATGTTATGCAAGTTGCTGTTACGTTACATATATACTATTATCATGATTACCTTGATATTCGCATGTGGCGTGATGACGAACAATTATTGTAAATAATACAATGTTCAAATAAATTGTTTTTTCGATATCACTGTTTTGTTGAACGCAATTTTATCACTCTTATTAAATCTCTCTGCAGCGACTTGATTGTGTGAATGTTGGAATATTTTTAAATACAAAATTATGTTGGTTTTGCAGAAAAGCAAGGTTTTGCGAAGACACAAACTTCTCGATGTCAATCGTTAACTGATCGCGCTCTTGTGTTTCTTGTACATTCAGAGTGCATATAGAGAAATATAGATCATACAAAAAAAAAGTACAACATGCAATGTATGTGCAACATGCAACATGCTTTTATCACGTGAGTCGTCAAACTAGACTGCTAATTTGGTCGACTATACTGCGTTCTATAATGTTTTAACCTCAGTCATTAAATATTTTACGACTAAAGCATCATTTTTATTTAAAATTAATTTCTTATAAAAGTGCAAAAAATAGATAAAATCGTAAGTTCAGTTTTAAATAAAACTATGTAATATGCATGATATCGTTAAATATTAAGTTTTAATTTAGAAATATATAAATATATAATTTGTAATGTATTCACTTCAGATTTAATTTTCATATTATGCGCACAGTTTTTATTCAAGATTGAATTGTGAGTGTTTTTTTACAAGAAATTAATTTCAAATGAAAATGTCGTGTGTGATTTGCACGTAAAATATTAATGACAAGTTCACGTAGATAAAGCAAGCAAAATCGATAAAACTAATGTGTATAAACTGTAACAGCAAACAAGTTGTATATCTTACCTTTTTGTTTCACACAAATAAGAGTTGATTTTAACAATTAATTGTCACTTTTTCCGAGTTAATATTATTTTTCACACCGGGATCCGTGTCGCACGTTCTCGTGAATTTCACACTGACGAACGCGTCAAGTAAGATCGTGAAAACAAATGCATCTTGCTGGACAGCGAAGCCGACACTACGAGATGAGTTCTTTCTACCTCCCGATACCTCGAAGGTCATCGGTCGGTTTTGCGACACATCTTACGTATAGTCTCGATGGTGTAAACGGAACAAATCTACAAAATTCCTACGCTCGCGTTCGCCATTAAACAAAACGCGAAAGTAAATTTCCGATGCGAGGCACGATACGCACTTTCGACGCTGCATTTACAACAATTAGGCAATCACCTTTAAGAGATCTCATTAAGTAATAGTAATCAGACAACAGCTGCAAATGGTGCCAAACAATTTTGTTATTCGAAAATCCAATTTACAATTATTTGAACTTTGTGTGCGCGTTCTTAAGATGTGATTATACTTTTCTGAAACTATGCCGAGTAATAGCATTAATCAAATCAGTAAGATAAACAGAATTATTATTATTATTATATTATTATTAACACAAGAATTATGAAAGAGCTTGTATAAATTTTAAATTCTAAATTATGTAAAAACTTGTTTTTTTGTGTCTTCTGTTTATCAGACGCCAGTTCTTTCACTTACATTCTTCGCGCCATGTGTGTGACGCCTGTCGCAATTTTTTTCTCTCTCGAACTTTGCACACGGTAGTTTATTTTTGTACTATGATCCTATGTCCACCGTTGGCTTATACGTTAAAAGGAAAATCGCGCAAGAGGTTGCTGAACCAGAGAGTCATGCAAAATATCTTTTCTCATTGGCTTCTATGAACTTTAACACACATGAGGAAAGATGGTTTTTTTCCAGTACAGTAAGATGTTATTAATTCGGAAGAGGTGTAAATTTTTACAAATAATTGGAGTCATATAAACACGTATACATGTTGTAATTAATTTTTAAGAAATACATGTACATTTTTGAGACAACAATATTGATTTTCTTTTTTTTTTTTTTTTATTAAATAAGCAGAGCACTTGTCTTGCAGGTCTTCGTATTTGCCTGATGCATTCTTGTCGCATGAGGAGTAAAAATGTTACATGGCCATGGAGTTCTTGATATTACTAATTACAAACACCCTGACCGCTTGATCTTGTATAATAATACGCGTTTTATGATGTATATTATCGAATACCAACATACACTTATTAATAATGCGGAATAAATTTGCAGAATTTTTATGCCGTCTGCCTGTTGCATAATAAACCAGTTTCTATAAAAAGTTGTCATTTAACGTACGTACATCTGTCGCGCTACATGGCTTAGCATCAGCTTCTATGTTGCAACGACGATATTTCATTTGTGAGAGTTGATAGATTATAGCAGAGTTTATTACAAAACAATGCACACGTCGGAGAAATATCTAAAGATTCTTTATGGCTACAATCAAAATTGGAAACTAGGTTTATAGGAGATATAAGTTAGTTTGATTGTTCTCACTCTTCTTTCTTATCACATCTATGTATTACGCGTGTGTTTTTTTGGTTTATCGTATTTAGAATAATCACTAAGTACGTTATTTGTAACAAAAAAAATCTATCTATAAATTATTTCTAAAATCACTTCACCGTATCTTTAATTTTTATACATATATACATGTAACAAAAATATACCTACTCTCTATATACGCTTTCAGTAATTGAAAGCACGTCTGTCACTTACAACAGTTTTCGAGTCATGTGAGAAACTATTGGGAAAGCAAGTAGGATGTACACAAAAATATTAGATAAAAGATGAGACAAAAATATGGCGTCATAAGTAACAATTGCATGATAATAAAAGCGAAGAATTCTCGACATATGATGATACACGCAACGATGTGCAATATTCTTTGATCTCAAATTTTATTTAAATAAAACTCTACTTGAAATTTGATATCGAACTTTGGGAAGCAGCTTTTTTCACAAGTTCTTGTCAGCTATTCTATTCGTTCAAGAATCACCGTGTGTGATCGGAACTTGCGATATGTTTCTTAATGAAACACGATTTGAGCAACTAACAAGTAACAATTCCTCTCCAAATTCAGAAATAACGTTTATTTCTGATTATCCGATGGTAGACCTTTTATCGCGAACACACCGCGGAAGAACGGCTTGAAGATTTCCAGTAACGTTTGTGTTCGACGAGCTGAGTTCTAAAAAATATAAACAAATCAATCGTTAAAGACAAGAAAAATCAACGAATTAATTTATACATATGTGAAATATAAAAATTAATAATTTTTATTTCGAGAGAGCGGATAAGTCAGGCTCGCGTTGTTGTTTTTTGTACTATATACTATATGAAAGGAATATTTATTCAGCGATTAGAGTGAAGGGTAACTAGATTATGTTAATCGATTGGGTGCGATTGTGCAGAGAATGATCGTCGCAAGAGCTCGAACTCGCGCGTCAACGGAAACAGTTATTATCGTTATACTTTTTTTTTTTTTACAGATTGCGCTCTAATAAGAGTAGATATTTCAACATATACACTTACCAGAATCACATTGTTAAGAATTTTGCTAATGTTAGTTATCACGGTAAAACCTGTGGCGAATGCTCTCGATGGTACATCTAACGAAACCTTTGTTCTATCGAATATGACAGTGTCGTCCTCTGTGGTGGTAGTAGGAGGAGGTCTAGTTCCTACCTGCACACAAATAAAGAACGGGTTTATTCGATTCTCTATTTATTTATCTCTCTCTCTCTCTCTCTCTTTGCAAATCAATCATGTCTTTCGTCACACATTGAAGCAGTAAATTGAAAAAATTATAAAAATTACGCAAAATGTGAAAGTTTGTATGTAAATATTTACATTTATATTTATAGTTGTAATCCTTACGAGTTATAGGTAAGGATTAAGGGTATAAGTGGGTTACAGATATTACACACGTTCATTTTTATAATGTTTCTATTTCAAGAGTTTTTTAAATTAATTACTACAAGATTTAAATTACTACGAAAGAACAAGAAGAATTTTTCGTAGAAGTAGTATTTTATTTTGCATAAAAAAATAGTATTTTATTTTGTACTTAGACGTTTCTTTACAAGTAAGCAAATGGAACACGCGACATTTTTGTATTACTTACACAAAAGTTTATATAAACAAAAAATATATTTAACAAAATTATAAAAAACTACTTTTAATAAATTATATCTTTAATAAATAACTTGCAATCATTAAATTCGAAAGAGATTGTACGTAGAAATAAATTTTTAGATGAAAGGATGCGGGAAAGGATGCGTTTAGGTTTCACTGCTCTACAATAAGTTTGCCACATATAGTAGACAAAAATATAATTGTAGATTTATTTGATATCCAGCATTATATATATGTATATCACCAACATTTTAAACATCAATCATTTTTATATGTGTTAATAGAGCATTTGGATGCGCTATTTACATGTCATTTACACACAGCAGTAGTTCTCGAGTTTGTCTCGCCTGAGAAGAAACTACTATTAAAGTTATTTACAGCTTTCACGATGGCAAATCGATTCACGCTACTCTTCTGTAATTTATGTTAGACACACAGCGCAGCTCAACAATTTAACCGGGAACGTTGATTCTTCGGGAAAATATTTCCTGCGGAATTTCATTATTCTCTCTCTGCTTTATTTATTTATTTTTTTTTTGTTCTCGTTTTGCTTGGGCTCTTTCTAAACATACACTTTTTTTTTATCGGAGGACTTCTATTGAGAGAGAGAAAGGGAAGATCTCCTGGCATTTATCCGCCCAGCAACTAGAAAAACAAAAATCCACATCCCATATTACATGGAACTCTTCTGCTTGTGTAAAAGTCTCTGTATCGTCCGTCTCAATTCTTCGTGATGCGTTTTATACTTTGTTTTTTGTTTTACTACTTGTAATTTATCGCGTTGTTTCCTAGGTTGTATCTTCTCTCAAGCGTTCTTGCTCGCTGGTCCCAGACGCTAAAGTCCTCAGTCCAATGTCCACGTTTCCATTGGCCCGTTTATATCCCGCCCGCCTTTTAAGCTGCCATTAATACGCCGCTTGCGGTGGCGCATAATCATACTGTTTATGTACAATATTTAATGTTTATTTACAATGTTTTTTACTTTAATGATGGATATCATTTGTGATTATTGAATATCGAAAGATCTCGTCTTGTAAAGGTGTCTTTCGAGGATGGTAAGGATGTTATAATTCAATGATGACAGTTAGTCGGTTTAGTCAGAGATTTAATGAGAAACGTGTGTGGCGCAACCCGGACTTTTCGCAGCATTCGATTATATGTTGAGCTAGTTTTCGAAGCACAGAGAAAGGCAACCGAACAGGCACGATAAAACGTACATATATGTTCTGTAACTATTGCGAGAAGACATTAAAATTCTGATTTTATTTGGAAGTAGCTGTGTTAAACGTGAAACTTTACATTGTGAAGAAAATTAATAAAACAAATTAGAAAGCCAGAGTTTTACATGCAGCAGCTGTGCTAAACGATCTCATCCACGCAAAAAGATTTAAAAAAACTAGTTTTGTAACATTAAAGAGATCTTTTTCGTACATTTCATCATGCATTTCATCATGCAGTTTACCATAATTAATTCCCTCGTAACATGAAAATTAATTATTATTCACAAAAAGTAGCAATAGTCTTCCTCCCGCTAGGTCTACGTCATGCTACGTCCTCATTTTCGTCCAGGTATGTTAAACGAAAGTTGTTTATCACAATTTGTTAAAGAACGTCACTTTTTTTCGTAAAAAAATATAAAACCACATCTTACACATAAAATGTATCAGAGTTCCAGCAGAGACAGCTTATACGTTACGTGTCAGATAGAGAATAAACACACACAAATGGGACTTCAAGTATACAAAAACAAGTCACAGCAGTTTACAAAGATAAAAAAAGAAAACTTATTGAAATCCTACCCCTGCGAAGTTAGCAAAAGCTCCGAGGTTGGCGCCAGCACTCGTTCCACCGCCGGTGCTCGCGCCAACGCTCGCTCCACCGCTGCTTCCGGTCGAAGCGCCGCTTCCGGAATTAGTGTTGCCGCTACTCTGACTGAGAGACGAAAAGGAGCCGAGTGTTTGGCCTAAGAGGGAGCTCAAAATGTTCGAATCCGTACTGACCGCCTGGGCAGTACCCGCGCTATTTCCTATACAAGAAACAATTTTTGCACGAGAAACAATTCAATCTGAAGTACAAAGTAATGCAATGTCGCAATTGAAAGTTGTATGCAGAAAGAACCATACAGTTTCGGAAGAGACTTCGCGTAATTTTACACACCTGTACCAGCAGAACCACTGCCAGAACCACCGCTGAGACCACCAGATAGGGAGCTTAATGGCGCGACCTTCGAGACAAGCGCGTTCGACAACCCGGCCGAGGCTCCCGAAATAAGGGTCGTTGCGCTGTTCAGAAGCGGGCCGATGCTACCTGTCGCAGCCTGAACCTTCTGAGACACTAAATTGGTGAGGAACTGCGTCGTGGCTGAAGATTTGGGATCGATACCGAAAGCAGCATTTTTCGCCCGGTTGGACTCGTCGAGGGCTGCGAGCGCTTTAGTTTTCGTATCGAGGAAGGAATCCAATTTCTAAACAAAATACGTAATTTATATCTAGTAAATTAGAGAAAAGTTTTTTTTTAAACAACAAGAGATTTTCCTAAAGATTTATTAATTATTCTTACGCCAAAAACAAAGCCGAGAATGCCATTCGTCACTCCAAGTGTGATACCGATCTTTCTCTTATCCCTGGTACCCCCCTTTTCGCCATCAGCCTCGTTGCCGTCAAGTTCGACTACGTAGACCTAATTATAACAGACCATGTAAAATTATATTTTTTATTTAATCAAATAAAAATACTATACAATGAAATAAGGACAAGCTTGATAATCTCAGGAGATATTCTGAGAGAAAACAAAAGAATTTTCTGCAAGTAAGAATGTGTAATTTTTTCGCAACTTCTATTTAGAATTTATAATCATAATGAATGTAGCATAAGGTCATCAAGATGTACAACAACTATGACCCTCGAAAACAATTTCAAAACATCGTTTAATCGAAAAGAGATCGTTACAATTACGATTCTTACGATGTTTACATAATTTAACGCTATTATATTCTCCCACACGCAATTATAACCATTATGCAACTCCGCTTTCGTTTTGAGACGAGAGAGAGATTGGCGCGTGCCACGATTGTCTAGCTAGCGGAATCGCGCGCGTCCCGATACGTTAATGCGATCGTTAATGCGGTGACATCGATATTTCATCGTCACCGGCGTACGCCACGTGACTGTCGCAGAGATTTCGTCGCGTTTGTCTATACGTGTTTGAGTTTGTAAAGGCGACGCTGACCACTTTCACTCATGACTTGTTCTCTAGAAATCGTGCTTCTCGCTTTTTCGTATATCTCTTTCGTATATATCCTCTGTCGTCTTCTTTCTTTTTTTTTCCTTCAGTTTACAGTGCTTTTAGCTAAAGTACATTACACACGTACGATTGGAGCGCGACGCATGTCTCGCTTCCGACACAACTTGTTTTCGCGCAACGACAACGACGACGACGACGACGACGACGAGCACATTTCCTCTCGAAGATAAGCATTTCCGATTACAAATGTATAATATCAAAATTGACTGCTTGACGCTTACAACAAGGAAGAGATGTCGCGACGCGAAAAAATGAAGAATATACAAGAGAGAGACTTTCACTTCTGAATTAATCTGCGGGATAAATATTTATATAATCTACGAGATCTCTTTTGTAACTTAGTAAGATAGATACTTACACCGTGTGTGTTATCGATCGAATTATCTTTGTCATTTTAACGCGGAATTATTGCGAGAATATTTTCGCAATGTTTACTTTTACTCACAACCTGAACTTTACATTTCATTTGTCATTTTGTCGTCCGCCAATATTTTTCAAACTATTCTTTCTAGGCCGAGTGAAGGCAGTGGCGCATTTATTCAGCGTGTCGCGCTTAGAAAGGAAAGGAAGGACACACGCAACTTTGTGTAACGCAGTTTGCCGAATTCTTGTCACTTGGACATTTTGTAACGTGATGCAGTTTGTGCTATTGCAAAAGCTCAATCGTGTTTAATATTCCGCGTCTCAATTTTCTTTCGAAAACCTCGCGACGAATGTGTAATGGCACGTCAAATGCAATGGTAAAATTCTATTCTAGTGTCGTGAGAGACCGCCAACGGCTCAGTGCGCGAATGTCTTTCGGAATTCAAATTACTTCATTAAAGAACGAAATGTGCACAATTGCGACTCTCTTCTTCGATTTCATTCTCTTACTTTCTAAGATAATAATTCCAGGTAATATCTAACGTCTCTTCCAACTTCCCACGCGCGACTAAAAATCAAAGAATAGAAGCATAATTTACTATTCACATTGTGCGAAGACAAATGGTGACACGTACAAGTGCCTTGATGTGTGTTTTAGGAGAAAATGATAAAACACAGAGAGGAAAAAACACTTACTTCGTTCAACGGATTGAGCTCCTCTTCCGTTTCTCGCTTCACCACAGGACTGCAATTGACAATGGCAATGGCCAAGAACAGTCCGCAGAGCGCACAGAATATCCGCATTGTGCTTTCTTCTGGTCGATTTAATATATCGATTCAATCTGCATAAATAAACAGATGTCTTTTCACAAGACGGCGAGATTCCCGGTAGTAATAAAATTGAAAGTCAATCTTAAATGCTGAGTGAAAGGATGCTTATGTAAGTATGCATATAGTAAACCTGAATTAATATTTTTTAATAAAAATAATTCGACTTCTAATAAACAAATTAATAATCGGTTGATGCACACTCGGGAGAAACAAATGCGACACAATTTTTTCACACGTGCTAATTATAGAACATGGAACTAAACTTTATCTTTAAAAGTGTCAATAAAAAACAGCTGTCAATCAGCTGATTGTCAATTTCTAAACGTCAGACTATTCGTCATAAACTACATCGTAAATAAAAAGCAAATATTAGATAAATAAAACACCTGAAAAAAAAACAATAAAACAAATCACAAAATAATACAACAAAAAAGAAGCACAATAAATAAAAAATATGAAAAAAAAGAACTTAACACATGTATATTTGTTCCCGGCAAGTGTCGAAACAAAAACAGATTGTAATTTTGACAACGTGCGCGCGATACGAACATTTTGTCCGTGCAAAAATTAAAATCCAAACAAACAAACAAACAAACAAGTTCAGCAAAGTCACGTGGCGAACACAAATGCAAACGCATAAGGAAGAATTTGCGTGGACTTACGAGCGCCGGCGCGGCGAGTGCGTGTGGGAGCAAGCAAGCGAGTGCGTGAGGAGTTGTGCACCTGGCGGAGTGCGAGGCTCGTTTGAGGACCACGGTGAAGGAGGTCCCGATGTCTTACGAAGTCGAAGGGGAGCCGAAGGCGAGCATGTGTGCCCCTTCGAGAATCGAGAATCGAGCAAACCGCGCGAACCTCGCCTCCCGCAGGTGGGGCGCCCTCCAATTCACTCCGTTCGCGAAAGCCGGCCGGCATCATCCATAGCCCTCTCCAGCGCGAGACTACCCTTCTCCTTCACTTCTCTCTTATCTTTACTGGCGCTTTAACACGTTAAGCTATTGCGGCACGCAGTCGCGTTTCGACTGTGAGGAAGTTATCGCTAATCTGACACAGAAGCTAATCTAAAGGAGAAAATAATATTTTTTTATCGTTTCTTAAAATCTTTAAAGACTGAACAAAGCTCAAAAGTACTTTTTCTTTCGACGTCCTTCTATTCTTAATAGTTGGTCTCACTAGTCACGCTCTGTGTGGAAGTAACAATGAGGCGTGGGAAATAAGAAGAATTATTATTACTTATACACGTTTGTTTAATTACGATCGTTTTTTTCTCTGATTATATCATCTTTTTCCGAAGCAATAAAAGAAGATGATTATAAAGCGTGGCGTTAAGCGTGGGAGTTTACTTTCTGTATTGTTCGTTGCGTCGTATTTATGTTTCCTTTCTCGTCATGTGAATAAATATACAATAGGAATCAATAACGTAGTTCGACAGCGCTATGGTAACTGATTACTTAAGTTTAGAAAATCGACCAGCCTACAATCCATCAATATCTCTACGAGTTCGCATGCGTGCGCAATTGAGTGCGCATTATTAGTATTTATTGCGTGATTTCGAAGCGCAAACACACTTGCGTTCAGACTCTCGCTTGCTCGACTCGACTTTATACTTGTTCGTATTATTCTAAACAATTGCGAAGAATCGTCACACTGACTTGGCATAACAAATTTTTATATTATCTCACATTGACCACTTGTACGTTATCTCAGATATTACGCAAAACGTTTTAGGTACGCACGAACCGTGTCAAAATTACGACTAAAGACTCCACTTAAGAAATGTCTCGTTAAAATATATTTACGTCGCGTAATAATATACACCTGTCAACTGTAATAATACGCAACTGTCAACGGAAGTTGACAAATTAGAGGTGACTGCTTGAAGAAATCCTCCATTAATTTCGATAATAAGTTAACTCTTACAATCACTAATCATCATTACACGCAAAAACAGAATATATTTAATTTGATTTGTAATTATCATGTGCTCATTGATCTGATCTTACTATCGTTTGAATTTCATATTAACGGTAAGAATTGCAGCAATCACGAATTAAACTAGCCGATATGTCGATTTAACAACGTTAAAATTCCAAGATAATTCCAGCGAAACTCTATGCGACGTATGTTTGTCGAAAGAAGCGTCAAAGACAATCACGACAGGCATTTACGCATCTTCGGAATGCATTTACCTCCATGTTTATTGAGCAAACTATTCCGCGCACAAGTTCTGTTCATCGACAGTAAAATTTTTGTAGGACAATTGCTCAATGCATGTAGGTAATTCCATTCCTTTACATTTGAGATCCGTCATTTATATGCGTCACATGGCAATGAAATGATTCAAACCAGGCTACGATAGTGCAATTTCGCCACTTGAATACAATATCGCAATAATAATTCGCATGACAGAAATCGCTATAGAATAAAAACTTTAATAACGTATGTAAGTATTTTATATTTGTATTGACGGATTGATTCCAACGTGAGATAAAATTATAGTTTACTGAATAAATACGCTCAAAAATGCAATTTATAAAAGTTAAGAAAACAATGTTGGGGATCAAGTCGTGTATAAACAATCAAACGTTTCTTCGAACATTTGAATGCTTGATTAAAGTCAACCGTTCTTTCTAAATAGGACTTTAAGTAGTAAAGGTGTCCTGTGTAGTCAGACTATATCCGACAGTCGCTCGTGAAGTGGCGCCGCGCAGCGATCACGCGCGCAGACGCACACGGCATTCCAACCGCGAAGAAAACCGCGAATGGCTTTCCAATTGAAAGAGAGAGTAACGCACTTCGGTAATCCTCCTCCGTAAGAGGAAAGCAGAAAGAGGAGTAAAATTCCACACTCTCGAGATCAAAATCCCAGGCTTATGTAAGGCGCGATTTCTGACTCATTTCCTGAGAAGCGATCCGAAATTGTACGCGTATATCGATCGCACTTGTTTTCGAAAGTGCAGCCGCTGCTATGAAAGTAAAAATGTATTATTATGTAAAATGCTGTGAAAGTAAAAATGTATTATTATGTAATCTCTGCTCTCCTTACATATCTTGAATTTTATTCCCGTATAACAGGTTACGATCGAATTCTACAAAGAGAATTAAAAAAAAAAAGATCGATATAATATCGCCGAGAGGTGGAAGAAAAATATAATAGCGATTTCCTCCTTATACGCAACTTGCGTTTTTTTTTTTATCTAAGATGGAATCTAAGGTACAATTACGGCAAATGCATATTAAATATTGCAAGAAACGTTTTAATGATATCGCGTATAAATGAAAAAAAATCACGCCGTTGTACATGGGCACGAGTGTATGCAAGAAGCAATGTTATAAATATATGTTGCAACTGTGTGTTTTATCTGTGTTGCACACATGTATCGAAATGATTGATTTCATGGTGTAACACCTTGAACTTTCTACAAAAAAAAAAAAAAAACACACATAATAGTATTCGGTAAATTTATTGCGAATATACTAGTGACTCGAAAAGGCAAAAGTCACATGTACGTTAAATATTGACTTACCCAATGCTCTTTCTGGATAGCAAGATTCTCTTGATTAACAATTCTTGATTAATTCAGCGATTTTACACATGCACTTACACATAGCTAAATATACGGTTAGACATAGCTCGAAGCTAGCCTTTTTTTGCAATAATTATTCCTTTATTTGTCTTTTATTTCTCGCAATTCATTTACCTTCTTTCAGCTGGTCGATCTTTGATCTTGCCGCTTCAAAAACCGCAAGGCACACTAGGTCGAACTGTCGCAACGGTCCATACTAGCCAGCGACGCGCACCAACTCAAGGATGTCACTCGCGTCTCGAGCGATCGATTATTTTCGCGTAACCGCGATCTTTCTCGAGAACATCTCGCGATCATCGATCGACAACGACGCCGCGCGAACAATCGTGCACACGTGTCGCGTGGGAGGAACTAAATGCGAAAGGCCGTTGTTCGCGAGCCGTTGCCGCGCTGTCGATAGATAGAGATCGAAACGTTTGATACGCGCCGCGGCGATGTGCCGGAATAGAAGCGGAGGAGCGCCAACGTTCGCCGTTCGCGAAAGAAAGTTGTAACGGGGAAATTGACCGCGCGAAGCAACACGTGGCGACGCGAACGACTGTGACGAAGGTGAGCGAAGAAATTTATGCCCGCAATTTCAGCGTCGCGTGACGTGCGCGGCGACACGGGACCGGCGCGGCGGCGGATCAACAGGCACGTAGACCGGAACTTTGTCGACATAACGATCCATGCACAACGATTATCCGGGATGCTGGGTCTTTCCATGGAGAACAAATTTTCGAATATCCGAACGATTACGCGTGCTTCTTGAAAGTTTCTCATAAGAGAAACGTCATTTTTACAGTTCGTGGAATGTCGAACGAGAGTAAAAGGATTACGCGAAGTAGGTATCTTCGCGATCTCGAAAGAAACGAAAGAGAAACCATTACGTGATGTTTTAAAAAGATCGCGTATGTATTTTGTTTTTCAAAGTGCTAATGCGAGATGACATAACTAATCGACAACTTTTTATTCAGGAAATTGTGTCTTCAAGCTTATACATAAATGTAATATGTACTTATGCATAATGTACACGTAACAGATATGAGTTGATGATTAAATGTAGAAATACTAATTTAATTGTTAATTTTAAAATATCCTGTACGTGTAAAGACACATGCTGTTAATAAAGAAGAAAAAATTTATTACTGGTTTAATGTATGTTATACTGTTGTATTTGTTTTATACGATCAACGCGAAGTCTCATTTAGTAATTCTATCTTATTATCTTACAAGATTTTGTGTAAAAATGCATTTCTAACGATAAATATCAGGATATCAAAGACATTATTTCATTTAACGCTACAATAAGTCAGTTTTTTTTTTCTCAACCGGTTTTACGTAATAATGCGGCACGTGTTTAGATCCGTGCGTGCACGATGTCGTGAACGATTGCAGGCCGTTGTTCGGTTGTCGGCCGTGTAACCCGGATAAATATCGTCCTTTACTTTCTCCGACTGTCTGTGCCGGTTGTATCGCGCGTGTGTAACGAGAAATTTATTATAATGGACGTAGCATGTCTCGCGCACGTAATTTGCACGATTACGCAGATTTTCCGATGATGCACTCGCCCATGTTGTTCTTTCTTTGGCTTTTATCTTCTCATTAAGGAAAAGTGGGATGCACAAGTTACTTTTGGTCGTTTGAAAACGAATTTGATGCGTGCGTAACATATAGTACGTCAGATACTACTTTTATTAGGTAATACAAAATGTGCGCACGGGATTTCCACATCTTACTCCGGAAATTCATTTTGTACAGGTTGCATTTAAACACGCGCGCATTGGGCAAGGTGAGAGTGGCAGGAATTCAATATCCCGGTTATTTTACGCATCGTACAAGAAAACAACACGTATAGCAAAGAGATAATAACCGAAGTGTGCAATAATGTGCCGGATAATGGCAGGTTCGATCGGATTTAGATCATCGCGCACCCGTTGTAGAAACTTCTTATTTGCGCAATCTGCACAGACAGATCTATCATCTACTGTTTCGTAAGGTAACACTGATGCTGACAAATGTTCGGCGGCTTCCGTGTGTTATACTTATCGCAAAACTAGTGCGCTTTTATTACATGTTATAGGATGTATTGATCTAATTATTAATGTTGAAATTCGTCCGATTATTGCACGTCGTTACGTGAAAAAAAACAGAATGTTGGGTTTCAAAATTATTCAAGATGTCATAATTATGTATATTTGTACATAATAAAGTTTATACAAAAAGTTGAATCAGTATCGGATAATCATATGTTGCCGACATTAATGATTTGTAAAGTAGAACCCGTTTTTTTTTGTGACCATTACCTCTTTTTACCAAGATATTTCGTAAACTGTCAGAAAAAGTATGTTTTTTTAAATGTAATTTATACAATCGCTGTGTCACAAACAATTTACAGTTTACACCGCTGCTCCATGCAACAATGTAAAGTCGGCGATCATGATGCAAGGCGGATCGCGACGCGCCGTAAGGTTTCTATCGTAATTATTGTCAAAGAGCATCGTTTCCCAGCCGTGACAGCTGACACTGCGGAGTCAATTTTATATGGCGAAATTGCGTATAATTATCTACGCGCGCGTAGATGTGTTTCTGTATCTTAGCCCGGAATGCCCGGCGCAATGAGATGCATCTATTCAATACGTCCGTTCCAATTCGCGTTTCGCAAGCTCCGGCCGTCCATAACCCGATGAATCGTTTCTAGACGAACATAAACAGATGGGTTTTTGCGACATTATCGACTTTGAAGATGTCAGCCGGCGATTGTAAACAAAATCCTGTTCTCTATGGTTCAGGAAAAATAAATAACCGAAGATTTTAAGAGAAATAAAATATGGAATCTCTTTAATCGGATGATAAACCGTAGATATATGTTGTAAGTTTAGATATAAGTTTTTTTTCTACTAATGAATATATGCGCATAGATGATATAGTTTTTTTTCTCTTTTGCACAACCTTGATAGAATCCTGGATTCTAGAACACGGTGATCCACTCGCGGGAAACTCTTGGGCAACACTCATCGGACGATCTTTGAATCCACACGATATCGGAACGGAGGTCACCCTCTTTATACCGATGATCTACTTTTACGTCGTTTCAGAAAATCGACACATTACAAATGAGTTTACATCAGAACACAATAAAGTCGTCACAATGAAGTAAAAAGCAAATCTCAACACCTTTCATATCATAGGGTTTTACATTCTAAAAATTACACATTGTAAAAATCCCAAAGTTATACCAAAGAAGCTGTCCAGAATAATTAAGGATGTTGTTGCTTAATAATGTTATTGCGACTTTCATTTTTTTTGTAATGTACTTACTTAGCATCACACATATACGATATATTATTTTCGATATTCTTTAATTGTGCGCTCTCGAATTTTCTCAGACCAATAAATTAATTTTGCGTGTTCTACCTACTGTAAATTTTTTACCGTCCGCTTTCTAGCGCTCAAAAGCAACAATGGATTTTTTTTTTACAAGTGATATATAGGTAACGGCATCATGGATCAAGCTTTGCCGTTAATCGTGTCAACGACCTCCGATATGACGATGATGAAAGTAGCCTTGTTTTAATTTTACGCGTTGGAAACGACAGTGTGATGTAAGCTTAACACATTAACACGAAAGAAACATGACCCAGCAAATTTAACGAACATTTATATAATACTTAATTATTTGCACTTGCGAAAGAGAATTAAAATAAGAATCGCATAAGATATTTCCAATTTTTTTTTTTTTTTTTTGTTTTTTGTTTGAATCTAAGTTGGAAATACGTGCCTAATCGCCGATAAACATGATAATCAGAATTCATATATTTAAATCAGAATACGCAAGAGATATTCTAACAGTATTTTTTTCGTCTATTTCAGCTAAATCGAATAGTGAAATAAACACGATTAGATATTGCATAATGTGAATGAACAGAGATCGTTTGTGCATATATTATTGCTAGAAGTGTCTGCTGATCGTAAAGGCACAGTGCGAGGGTCAACCAATGGCCTCGAGTCTACGAAAAGTTTCACTTTCTTTAACGATAGAAAGTGACTGTGGCCTTGATACTTCTTCGTAGTGATCTTTAGCTTCGTAGTGATCTTCGTTGGATTGTAGATTTTCACTACGTACTTGAATGTAAACTAATCAAATATTACAAAACATTTGATCCCTCATCTTTCTCTTCATATTATCTTTTTTTCTTCCTTAACAAATTAATTTAAACAAATTCATTGCTTCAAACTTAATTTGTTTTGTATTTCTCTCTTCAGAAAGTATTTTTTTTAGTTAGCAGTTAACATCCTTTTTAATTCTTTCCGTTTTTATCACACGTCACGCTCAATTGATAGAACAATAAGTTGTTTTTTCCTAACAGCTGTTTGTTGAAAGTAATTTTTTTACGGTCCGCCGGTTTTACTGTATCGAGCGTAATTACGGTATATATCAGCACGAGTAATACCAGAAGTGATGGCATGCGCGCGTCGCCTTGGTATTGCCGGAAGAAAATGATCTTCCGTAATAATCAGCGAAGGATCTATAGGTCAAACAGGTAAAACGTGCTTTCACTTGGAAACAAACGACCAGGGAGGATGAATGTGTCGCGGCGTCTTCGTCATTTTAATGGAACGAAATAAAAAGCGATGTCGCGAGAATTTCTGCTTAAAATCTCAACTTTTTTCCCTCGCTCGTTAATTGCGACCACTTAATTGCTGAGAAAGACCTCGATCTACCATTTTGATTATATAACAACATATCGTGCCTCCTTATACAATTGCGGATTTTGAAACACGCTCGCTTTTTTATTGATAATGAACAACGGATACGTACACGAACATATAAAAAAGAATTATTGGAGAGAAAAATATTTGACATTAATTGGGCGATTGTTTCGTTTTTAATGTTTATTTCGATCTTTTACAAATCTTAAATTATTTCCGAGAATAATATGTCACGACATGCATAACGTTCAGGAAGCGCAACTAATTCAGGATTTTCACTTCCGCAAGCATAACGGCGTCGAGAGACTTCGCAATTTATTATTTAAATATCCTGACCGGTATCGAAAGTAAAACCGCTGCGCAAATCGAACACACACCGATTAATACAGTTATATCGCGTGATGCAAGCGTGATGCACGGCTTCTTGTAAAGAAATGCGAGACATTGGAAGCGTATCGAGTTTAGGGATCCTGTTCGAGAGAACTCGGTTCAAGGAACAAAAGAAAGGAACGGAATCTGTTGCGGGATGACGAGCGCGAGATGAGCGTTCAAAGACTTTCACCGGTCGTTTGCTAAAAAAAAGTCAAGTGTCGATTTGTTGCTAGAGGCATTTAAATCGACGTTTTACGCAACGTCGTTTATACGCGCGGATCCGCAACCTGATCGTTCGTTCGCGCTATTCGTTCGATTTCAAAAGTCGTTAAAACAAGTCAATGTGCGATGTCAAGCGCTATTTTCCCCGTGCGACCTCATGTAAACTGTAAAAGAGATGTAAAACGAAGTACGTCTACGAAGGAGAAACGCGGAGAAACGGGAGCATGAAATGCTGGTTTATGCGAATTGCGTAAATCTGCAGTCGATTTATAGGCCGCGTCGAGAGACTTTTGCCCCCTCGGCTAATACGTCACAAATGACAGAGAGAGATTCAAGAAAGTAGAAAGAGGAAAGATCCGTTTTTTTTCTTTTACAAAAAACTGCGTTCGTCGTAAAACGTCTCGTTGAAAGTTATTTTGGCTTATGATGCAAATTACCGGTTGCGACAAGCCTCATTACGAAAAGCACGCCTTTTCAAACGCACGTGGATTGTCAAACCTGATCGCCTCGATGCGGAGTAAATCGCTCGAAAGGATCGCGGATATGATATATGTCCCGGTTTATGCGATATCGGCAATAGGGAAGGAAGAGAGAAGAAAAGCGACGCGTGAATATTGCTTCCTAGTGAAACAAAACGAGCTGTTAATGGCGTCGCTTACTTTTAGTTAGAGCCTCGGACAGTTCGACCATGTAACAAGCTTCACTTAAATCCGGGACAAACTGTGTGTCTTTCCGGAAACACATTCGAAGCTTATCAGCTCGGTTGTAAAGCCTGCCTATGTAATTTCCTTGATTACATATCATCTCTCTCTCGAGTCCGCATTCTTCAATTATCGATCAAGTGCCGTTTTTTGCTCGACATTTTGTCGGTACGTGCTATACGCGAGAAAATCGACCATCTCCAGGTTGCGAAGTGCTCCTTTTGTCCGATAAGCTTCCGGGTAAGCTTTCGCGCATATATTCCGGATACGACACGCGTATATCCGTAATAATGCGTTTAACTGATGTTGACGCACGTAAGCGCATTGCCTTCTCGCGCGAGTGCAATTTATACGCTTTTATGTTTTGTGTATATCATGTATGCTTTGAATGAAATCGATGTGGAAACTCTTCCTGCACGAAACAGTAATATTTTCTAAATCAATAACAATTTGTTTTCTATCGCAAAAATATATTCTCTGTAGTTATAGAATTAAAACTAATATTGTTTCTCGATAAAACATCAAACTGCGCTAAAACTAGAAAATGTAGCAACAATCCCAAATGTTGATAATCATTACACACGAATAAATAAATTCCTTTATTATTTACACACATTAATATCATGCGCACTAGTATCTCGTGATTTTTCTAATCGCAACGCAATTCGCAATATACTCGCAGTTGTTAAAGTGTCACCCGGCTCATTCGTTCGTGTGTTTCACGCTTTAATTTATTCGGAAGTAACAGTTTAAACTGAGACTGAAAAAAAAGTCTCCGCAACGATGACGTGATTTTTGTCCTTGTGCACTTAGATTATCTTACAATTACACTGTTATATGGAAGCCAAGTATGTGTATTACAATCCCCACATGAGATTTCCGTAACGAGCTCATTATTGCGAAACGGCTCATCTGGGTTAGAAAGATTAGAGACACAGTTTCGCGCGTAACTATATGACATGTACGAGAAACGGAATTATTATTTTTACAGTCATCATATCAAAAGTACGTCAAGTACGTGCGTGGTTTCACGCGGAAGTGTCCACGGGATTACTACTTTCACAACGTGGAGATAAAATAAAATTAATCGCGCGCGCAAGAGAGCTACACAATATACATGTGCACACCTTAAGATTTCTTTTTTTGATGCCGGGTTTGTCTTCGCAAAAATGTTGCGTAGGGAGAGTTCGTGGACGGAGGCGAGTAAGACGGTTTTGGCGGTGGCGAAGGCGGTGGGTAAGGCGGATGCGTGGGCGCACCGTATGTGGGTTTTTCATCCTCTTTCGCGGAACTTTCTGAAGATTTGGCCGACAAACTGGAGCTGGAGCTGGACGATGTGCCGGACAGACCTGCGCTAGAAGTGGATGACGTGGCCGACAGTTTCAAGACAGCGCCGACGATCTCTTTGACGGACGCGAGAATCATGTCGCCCGCATTCGGAGTACTCTAAAAATTTGAGAAAGTATTTCGAACAAGTAACAACCAATTTTTTTACATTATTATTTAATGCAAAACAGTTTCTGCGATTATAAATTAATTCAAGATTGAGTGAGGAAGAGATATTTTTTTCTTACAGGTTTGTAGGTGCCGTAAGAACTGTAAGAATCGTAATTGCCATACGTCGTGGGCGCGTAATACGTGTCCCGGTTACCGTTACCGTAGCCTTTGTTGGGACCGTAGCCTTTGGGACCGCTCGAGCCAGCACTGGCACCGGCGAGCACTCCTTGCACAAGTGAACTAACTAGAGCTTTTACGTCCGAATCACCTGCTGATTTAGCAAGTTCCTAAAAATGATATTTTTATTTAGTTTTGGTGGGACAATTGTTCCCAGTTTTACCAATCAGATTAAGTACATAAAATGTGTATTACAAAAAAAAATAATATACGATTAAGTAACTGCATGAAAAATATGAGACAGTTCGATGCGTACTGTACTTAGCTTAGCTGTGATCATGGCAACAAGGCTCGATATTATTGACTGTCCGTACGGTCCTTGAGGCTAGATTGGTGACAACAAATGAAAGAAAAATAAGAATGTACAGTGATGAAATATTATCTCTCGATTGCAAAGAAAACTTATGTAAATACCTCGCTCAAAGGACCAGAGGCTGCTGTAATTGCAGCTGCCGATCCCTCTTTACCTCCTGGCTGAAATTTGAATAACAGTCTTTTTATTTAATCTTTACATTCATATAAAATTATCATAGAACTGTTCTTTCAATTTTGCGAGCTAAGATTCTTACACCACTACTCGTGCGAAGGATGGGTCCGATTAACGGACCTGAAAGAGGTCCGATCAATGGCGCTATTAGCTGAATGATAGGTCCTAAAATGGCGCCAGAATCGCTACCTTGTCCTTCCGGTCCCTGAAATAAATAAACAATTTAGTGCGTAGTTTAATTCTTTCCATAAGTTTTAGTTTTTAATAATATAATATTATTCGATGAACTTACTTCACTGAGTCTTTGAGAAAGTGGCAGGAAAACTCCAGGAATATCAATTCCTCCTTCTTCTGGCTACATAAATATTCTATCGTTATATAATTTTGTCTTAAATACGTGCAAACAATTTTATATAAGCTACTTCTTAATCTTACATTAGACAAATCTTCGAGAAGAGGAATCGCGCCTCGAAGCACTTCTCCCAGATCGACATCAGCTTCCGGCTGAAATATATTAGTTTTACCTGAGACAAATTTTATCTCTGACACTGTATTTCGTAAAATATAAAATTATATTTTATCATAGCTGTACGTAGCTGTGTGTGTTGCAAATTTTTATTAATATATTTTATGTACATCACTAAGTTCCTCGAGAATTGGCGCAGCTAACGGTAATAAATCGATTATAGCTTGTATAGATCCACCCTCTTCTTCTTCATCTTCTTCCTCCTGGTCCTCCTTCTCATCATCATCATCATCGTCCTGTGAAACATTTTAACATTAGGCGTTACATAAAAATTAATAGAAAACGCAGTGATTGTGCAGTAAAAAATAAAACAAACTGTTTACATCTAGTTCCGTTTGTGCTTGAGATGTTTCATTGCGTCTGTCTCGATTGGGCGGCGGCTGAAGCAAACGATTAAATTTTATTTGACGATTTATTAGTCAATGTTATAATGTGTTAATAGCATAAAAAATTACTGATTAATTCATTTCGGTTTTTATTGGCAATCATGTAAATTGAGCGATTGCGTCACTAATATTTCTCTACGTTGCGATGAGAAAAAAAAAAGAGAATTTGTCTTTAAGTCTCACTTGAGCAACAGATTTAACACACAACGCTTTAATATTCATGGGTTAGATCGTAATATCGAAGATCAAATTTTTATTACCTTATTTCTCTTTTAATTGCGATTTCAAATCCCAAATTTTATCAACGTTATCGTTCATTAATTTTTTTTCTCAGTCAACTAATGTACTAAATGAATTAAAAAATACATTTGAGAATATTGTATGTTTAAGCGTAATTTTAAAATAACGGATGTAAAGTGCAAGACAGATCAACTTTCACGCTTAAGAGTCGCTTGTGTTCGACCGTAACTGTTGATCACTTTTTACAACGATTTCGCAAACATCGTTGCGATAATTCCATCTTTTTACAATAATCGTTGCATTGAATGCTACTCTTTTGTGAATAAAAATAATGTGTTTATTTTTTTTAAGTTGTGACAGATCTGTCATTTATCCTCACGGAAAACCTGATTTCATGACGTATGCACGTGTAGGTATTTAAATGTAAATTATTTTATTTACCGAGGCGACACACATACATACACACACTCACCTCTTCCTCGAAGGCCACCTGTATCTTCTGCGTGTTCGTACCTTTCAAGATAGAGAGCACAGGAGGCGCTACATTAATTTCGGTACTGTTCTTCGGCGCTCTTCTCAGGATACCCAACATTCTCAATAAATCGCCGAGTATCGACGATTGTCGTCGATTCTTCGACGATTTCTGCGTCTTTGCATTCTTCGTTTTCTTCTCGCTTTTCTTCTTCTTCTGCGTGCGCACATTCTGTTCCTCTTCCTCTTCTTCTTTTTCTTCGTCTTTCGGTTCTATTTTTTCGCTGCTCGTGTTCGCAGCGAAATCGTTATTGAGAACAAAGTTGATTTGTCCGGCCTCGTTGGTGAGCGTGTAGTTTTTCTCGAAGTACGGCGGAAACTCGTCGGGAGGATTTCTAGTGCGCATCGCGAGGTGATCCTTCGGCTGCGTTTTTGTAATCGTCATGGCCGCCGGAAGCTGCTGTCTAGTGATCGTTATTAACGCTTGAAACGGAAAAGTGAGCAGAGGTTCGCGTGACACATTTTTTTCGGTCAAGCCGTTGTTCACGATGATCGGTAACTTTGCGAGATCGTTATTGAGCGTCTTGATGTGGAGATTGAAAGAATTCTTCTTCGTGGTTTGAAGCTTCACGGGCTCTTGCGGACCAGAACTGTTCTTATCCGCGGGATTGTCGTAAGCGCCGATGTTGTTTGTTTTCAGCGGCAAAGGAAGATACGTGGAGGCAGGTGGCTGTGCCAACAGATCGGGATTCCCGAAGAAGTCGATCTCGCTTTGCTGAAAGGGATATCCAAAATTCGCGAACTGTGCGAAATCCGCCTGTCCATTGGCGGTATTCGAAGTCGGAAGACCGAAAGAATCCTGTTTCGACATCGCGGATTTCATTCCACCGATAGGCAAAGGGTAAGCAACCACCACGTCGTCCGATCTTCGCGGTTCTTTCAGTCTCCGCGCTGGATAGTTCACACCCGGTCGTTTCTCGTTGAGCGGCGCCTTCTTTATCGTTTCTTTCGACTTGGAAACCGAGTTGTCCGCAAGAGATCCTCGTTTCTCGGCCATCGACGTAGTGAGATTTATCTTCGACGCCACCAAACGCATCACATATTTCGACCAGGCTACTAAATCTTCTTTCGAGGCGATCTTAAGCGGCAGCTGGATCTCCAAGATCCTCGGCGAGGCCGAAAATCCTTGCTCGCTCTCGTTCGGCGAACGCTTCCGGGATTTCACGGGCACCGAAATCACGAGATGGGACATCATCAAAATTAAGATGAAGCTCGAACGGGACAGTATTCGTGACAGTATCAAGAGCATCTTCAAGTTCGACATTTTGCCTCAAAAGTTATTCTTTCTTCTCGAAATTTATAACGTAGCGAATAATTGCAACGTTATGTTGTGTGATTTTAGAAAGTAGCGTTACATTGTTTTATTGTTTCATTTCTTTGATGAAATTTTCTTGAATATATTTCTTATTTTTAATATAGATAATATGTGATTCAGTTAAGTCATAATTTTTTCATCAAAGTGACAACACACACACGCACACATTTGTTGATTCTTTTCACACTTTATTCACGATTGCAATAAATATGCTTCGCCAACACAACTTGCATGTTGAATTATAATTTCGTTTATAATGGTTTAATTTAATTAAGTATTAACACGTTGTCAAGTTTGTTCTAAAGAAGAGACAGCACGGCAGTGGTCTCGGAAGAAAGAGTTCTTAGAGGACACGAGGATTTTACCTGAGGAACTGAAGACCTGAATAGGAAAATAGCTGCTTTATAGGCTGGGCTTAATCAGAGGTCTGTTTCTTCCCTGGTCGCGGAAGCATGCACTTCTTTCCATGCACTATCGGGATATCGGCTCCGTTAATCATAGTGCGTCGGCGCGGGGGCGGTCGCGTTTACTTCCGTCGGTTGCGTTTTCTTCGACGAGGTCTTCCTCTCTCTCTTCCTTTCTCTTTCTCTTTCTCTCTCTTCCTCTTTCCAATATTTTAGATGATTACCGCGCGTGGCGGGCGAGCATGTAATGCGAAACGCACGTGATGACAGGCGAGAGCGACTTTCGTAAAAACGACGAATCTTGTAACAGCGTGTAGCAAATGTACATTAAAGCAAATGGCGAAATTATCTTTTTGGAGACAGAGTCATTTCAGTTACTTACTATTATAAGCTACATATTAGACGACGACAAAGAGAGATCCTAGTTGAAATTGTGATTATATCGTGTGGTTATAAACGATTGCGCATAAGCCGTTGTTAATGCGCGGAACCCGTCGAAACGAGTTCACCATTTACGCGTCTTCTTCCGGGTGAAACAACCTCGTCGAACGTTGTTTCGCAATACTTGCAATTTATCCTCATTTAAAAAAGCCGACGGTCAACCGTAACTTTCGATATTGCATTTACAACATCATTAGCATGTTTGTATTGTGTTTGAAAGCTCGAGACGAGCAGTTTTACGGAAAAATTTTAAGTCATTTATTCTATGTTGTGTATATATATTTTTTAAATTATTAGTGTCTCAAAAGACACGGAGAGACACGAAGAGACAGGGAGAGACAGGGAGAGGTCTCTCCGTGTCTCTCTCTGTCTCTCCCTATCTCTCCCTGTCTCAAAAGACACGAAGAGACAGGGAGAGACACGGAGAGACAGGGAGAGACATGCTTTCTCTTCTTATCGTCGAAATGCTTTCTTGTGTTTTATTACGACTCGTATACACATATGTGTGTATTTATATACGATCCGGGCACGCCAAGTTTTAGTACTTTACTTTTGTTTTAAGCCCGTTTTATGGGATCTACAGTCCTGAGTCCAGTACTTGGCTAATTGTCTGTGTTTTTTATTTATACAAAAAAAAGATTTATGTAATAGATAGTTTGTATAGTTGTATGTTTTGATAGTTTTTATGTAGGTACTTGGCATATGATTTTTTCGTTTCTATGTTTTACAGTAAAATAATTAAAAACAAATTGTAGAACAGCAGAGAAATTTTATCTCGGCCGTGACACTGTAATTGTGATCTTGAAATTCTAAGTAGCAAGAATGCGAACAAGTCTGGAGTGATAGCATCCTGTTTCCCGTTAGACACAAAGCAAGGACGCGTTCACACCCACTCGCGCTAATGATAGTTCTCACGACCGAACTATCGAAAGTAACAACTTTGACGCACAAACCGTAAAGTCATTAAGGATGTAAATTAATGATCTTAGTTTCGCGAACTTCTTTGAATGATTTATTACATGTCATTACACTTATTACTTTTGTAACAATCATTATTATTATTTAACAATTTTTAGTTTGTCACGTTATGATGTCATATATTCTGTCTCTCTCTCGTATAGATTTTTTAGATGTCGATTTGATCATACAATGTAGTAAAACCAGATATGAATATAAACCAGATATAAATATACAAAAACAAGACATTAAACTGAAGGTTTAACTAACTTAAAGTTAAATTAAAAAATTTAATACTTTAAATACTTCGAGAAGACAGCTCTTGACAAAAAAATAACTACTTAATTAAAAAATAGTTAAATGTAAGAATCATGGTGATAACTTTAATATTAAAATAATATGTTCTTGTAAAACTATAAGAACATATGTAAAAAGGCATAAAATATATCGATTTTAGTATTTTTTTTCGGGTTACAAGAATGTGTCCATTTGGTTATTATATCTGCTAATCTTTCACTTTTATGGCAAATAAATTCATATAAGATCTCTCATTAAGTGGAACCGGTATACAAAAAACCGGTATGTAAAGAAATTTTAGTTGGGAGGAAAATATATGTCCAATAAAAAACTAATACAAAGAAAGAAAGAATTAAAATTAAGTTAAAGAAAATTAAAAGTTTCCTAATAATAAAAAATGTATTAGCGTATTTTATCTTACATTTGTAAAAGAATATTCGTGTATGCCCAAAGCAAATCATAGAGAGTGCGATACAATTTGCATCTGGCAAAGTATTTTCCAATAACAGTATGAATGATAGCAGGGTATGTGATGAGTGAGTCGGTGATGTTCAATCGAGCGCGACAGGATCAACGGGGAGGAAAAAAAACAGAACGGAACATATATGTGTGCCCGAGGCTGACGCACTTTCCATTGTACAAATGCGTGGTCAGTGTGCACCGTACTGTCGAACTATTTGCGCGATTTGCAACATTGTGTTTGGAATATGTTTTCCGATTGTTTCTGATAAAAAAAAAAAACTACGAAAACTTACGAGTTTCATAAGTTTTCTGTGAGAATAAGAAGAATGGCATCTGGACAAATACAACTGGAAAAACACGCGTCTAAAGAGTGGCAGGAATGTAAAGAGTATACAAATATAAAAAATACGTATTTTTATTTATATTTTTATGTTAAATTGTAAAATAAAAAATTTTACGTGAGAAACAAAAACGCAAAATTAATTTCACGGAATGTTTCACACAGGCATTGATATTTTGAAACTTGCGAATTATATAAAAAGCTTTTTCGTTCTGTTATACTTTGTGTTGCACTTCGCTCCGATAGTCATTTATTAATGACGAACTTAATGATGATTAATGTAAAAAACACCCGATATGAAAAAAAACCATGCAGAAAGGAAGTCAAGTCGGATCAATCAGCGATGAAGTAAGAACTGATTTTCTCGGAATTCACATGAACTTATCACCGCTGTTATTAGTTGTTTAGTTACTATATAGTACCTAAGGTATAATATATATATACCTATATACACCTTTCATTCTTGATCGATTGCCCTAACTCAAACCGGTTTTATTCTGTCTGGTTATAATCAGACCGTCTTTAACTTCTGGTCGATCAAGATGTGTCGGTTGACTCTTGGGAAAACCTTCATCGTTAAAAATAAGTGAAAGTCTTCTAAATTCGCAAGTTTAATACGCGGCTCGCTTTAATCTCACGTTTATCGCGCATCGCAATGCACACTTGCGTGATGTCGGGATGAAATACGTGTACAATCGGCTTCTTTTCTTTACGCTGCTGTTTCGCAAATATGTCAATTAGAAAGGTAAAGATCGATATATATATATTGCAAACGCAAGTGCTATTAAAATCAATTAGCAATTGAAAACGTTATCGATGCAGACAAAGGTGTCTCCGTCTAGCGAACGTTTACTAAAGCCTTTTAGCACTAATCGAGGGGTCTCGGGGTTTCACAGTTGTCTTATTAAAGGAGCTGTCGGTAAAATCGCCATTTCCATTAAATTAAAATATGTCAATTTCTCAATCGTGTTGGAGATTTACAAATTTAGAAGATATTTGCTTGATGACATAATATATTTCTTTTTATATTGTAATACGTGGTCGTAATTTGCATATAAATTGCCGTGAATAAAAAGCAGCTTAAAGTTTCGTTAGATTTATTATTTATAGTTAGATCAATATGATCGATTACATAGTAAACAAATTTGTGAAACGTACTAAGAAACTGCGTTACAAAATCTCTTTATGTAAATTTTATACGACGCACAAATCAATTTTTGTTTGCTCTTCAATGAAAGCTATAAGTTTTCAATTATGTAATCCTAAAACGTATTATATGTGACAAGTAAATCATGTTGCAACAGTATATGAATAATATATACATGTATATTTTCTATGTACGTCACACACTTTTCTTTACAAACTGCTCTAAGTAAATTAAACGTGTTTTTCAGTCGCATGATAACAAATTACGAAAGAAGCACATTTTTCTATTCTGGATATATGTATATATTTCAAAACCTTGTGCATTACTTTACGTTTTTTTCTATCATTTCAAGCAAGAAATTTATTTTTTTTACATACCGGTAAGAATAAATTAATTGGTATTAATTTCACATTATTACCAACGTAATTCTTTCTAATTACAGCTAACGCTTATTATTTATTTCAGCAACATCGAGTCTTGCAGAAACACGAAGGAAAAAACTGAGCTGGAAGCTCAATGACCAATCGTTTCACCCTTTCGCAAATGCGACGTAATCGATCGATGGAATCGATCGAAATACAGCGAAAAGAAACGCCGAAACATCCGTTTAAGAGTGAGACCTTTGCACCAGCCGAGTAATGTGCCAATCAATGATTATTTTCACTTTTACCCCGAGAGAAGAAAAAAATCGTGAACCGACACTCGGCGTATTGCATACTGTAGCACCGAGCATAATGCGTGAAACTCATGTTTTAGATGTAATCGAGCAACGTACGGAACACGCATGTTGCTCGACCAGCTGCACACGCACACGCGGGCCCCGCGCGATATCGAACGGGAGACCCGCTTTCATGCAAATATTGCATCAACAAGGTTAACAACATTTGCGCTATTCTTTTCAACTTTGGATAACAATAACCAAGCATTTTTTAAGTCTAATCGTCAAGCATTATGTGTGTGTTTCGAATACGCGGCTTTTAGAAAAAACTAATAAAGAAAGGAAAAAGCCTATCTTATTAAAAACTTTTAAAGTAACTTGTTTTTACAATATCTCGCAACGTGAAAGGTTAATGCAAATTAATTATGTTGCAAGACTCAAACTGTCTCAAGCTCAAAATTTATTGCTATTGTAATGTCTGCAGCGAACGATATTGTATCATATTGTAAGACTTTCACCGGTGACGGGAATTCTCGCTTCCGTCGCTGTAACAATCGAAAATTATAAAGACGCTTTTGTGAGAACGCCTCAATCGAAATTTGCATCAAAAAGTGAAATTTGATTAAAAACAGTAAAGTGAGATTTCGCACAAGCATGAAAGAAATATACACAGACGTTTTCCTCGGTGTTACCTAAAAAGAATCACAAAAGAACGCATTTAGTTTCATAGCGACGTTTAAAACACGTTCTTATCATACGTGTGTGTGATTTCTCTGTAATTATATATAATATAACATAATTTGTATCTTCGCGTGAACTTAATTTTATAACTTTGACAAGCTATCTACTATAAGTTGTTGCAACTTTGACGAAATCGATTAAGTTCTTCATCTCAGAAAGACTTCAAGAACAAGTCTTGCTTTGCATATTATCGAGGTTATTAAGAATTTAGTAACGCGCGTTGGAATCAAACGAAAGCGACGAAGAAGAAATAAAAATAACGCGGACACAGGTTCCACACAGGGGCCTGACTCAATGCGATTTTGTAAGGATATTGAAAGAGGGCCTTGGCCTCCCCAGAAACAACTCGGAATAGTAACGAGAAATCGGTGCGTAGTTTTTCTCGAAGCGTGGTTTTTCTCGAAACGTAGTAATTTTTTGTGTGTGCATATTAGATGAGCGCCCGAGATAACGACATCAAAATCAGATTAATTACGACTTTCTATATTTTTTGACGCAAGATCTTTAATAAAAACTAGTTTTTGCTGTCACTGTAAACTTTTCCTCACGCATCTTTTGATTAATCGACTTTTCTTATACCTATGTAAAACTTTATTGTACTTTTTATTATTTACATACCATTATTATATACTGTTATATTATTTACTAAATTAGTTCAATATATAAATTGTTATAATATAAATAAGATCCGTTAATTATTTTTTTTTTTTTTTTTTTTTTTTTTTTTAATTAACCACAAATTTTTCTTCTGATATCGATTTCACGTAACATCTTTGACGCAAGAAGTCACTAAAGCCACTAATCGATACAGGAATTACCCTGGAACGATCACTTCGTTGTTTATTTAATTTTGCCATCCGGTTCTCTTTCTCTCTCTCCGGAAAATAATTCCAAAACCGGAACAAGCAGCGCGCATATGCGCTGTTCTCTTCAGGTTTTGCGTTACGTGGCGCGCGGATTACATTCGTGTCGGAAATGCGTTCAAGCTATATCTGTTCATGTCTCGTTCAACGAGACAAACAGGACAAGCTGTAAATTTCCATGACAACATAAAACGTAAGTAAGAATAAAATTACTGCGATATATACGCAAACGTTTTTCTTTATTCTAATTAAAATAAAAGGCAGATTGCGAATTAATTAAAAGACACGATTTGTAATAATATCATAATATCATAATAATTCGATTTCTAATAAAAGATTAAATATGTAACATATTATGCCGGCACCGGCAATATTGTCAAATACGCACGATCCGAGACAGATCTTCAGCTTCTTTCGTCATACAAGAAAAATAATTGCATCATCTCTGTCTCTGCTGTCATTCTAACGTACTGACGAACAACAAGCGGAAACGTCGAAAGGAGAAAAACAATCTGTCAACGTAAATCGCAATCCCTTGAAGAGAAAATTGGTCAGTTGTAAATCGCAACTTGACAGATACATAATTGAGGACCTAAATAGAGTTGAAGGTTCTACGTACATATATTCATAAATATTTTTTACTATACATTTGAAATCAGATTAGTTATTTTATCATTTTTATGTAAAAAAGTACAAAAGAAAGAATACATATTTGAATTATTCAGTGTTTCTGATTCGCAGAATCTTACATTTTACGATTTGTTATATTTTGAATAATAGTGATATACATATTATTACAAGCTATAGTAGAGTTTTTATTAAAATATTGCTTTCTGACGAGAGTGTAAATCTAGGAAAAATAACAATAAAAAGTGTATATACATAATGATGTTAGAATGAAACATTTACTGGTCATTGATCTGCAAAGCGTGAGAAGAGAATTGATACAGAAGATCTTTTGTTATAGACGTGCGAGAATGAGAAATGTATTATGTGTTTCTAACACATGCATTATGTCACAGTATAATTTATAAATGCGATATAAAAGTTGTTAACTTGAAGATGTGACAGAGATTAGTATTCATTCTTTGTTTCCGATGTAATTTATTGCGAATAAATTATCAAGCGTGAAGTGCTATGCGATATATTCATTTTGTTTCGAGATCTTTGTAGTTTTTTTAATGTACGAAATCTGTTTATTTGAGAAAAGACAAATCTAGGATACGCGGATTATGACTACGTGTGACACACTTACTTTTACGCACACACACAAAATACATTTTGCAAGCTATTATCTATTTTATAAAAGAAGTGCGAAAAATTTTATTTTGCAACGAATTATGCCATATTTTGTGCTGTTAAATGTTACCTGTTGCGGTTTACTAGAAATGAACAGGCAGACACGTAGCAATAAAAATTATTTATACCTTGACTCTTGGTTACTAAATTTTTGGCAATTTTACTTGCGGTGAAAAGCAACATACTGTGCATAAGTCATAAAACATTTAAAATAACTGTTGCCACACTCATTCAGTCGTGCGTATTATAATTTTCTTTTTTATTGCCGAATCGTTATTTCAGTTATGTGTATTTTATAAGAATATAGATAACAATATATCTACACATGTAATATATTTGAATATTTATATATATGTACATTTTTTACACTTTCTAAATAAATAAAACATTATCGTCTATGTTCTGTTTATATAGATATTATAAAATAAGACGTAGCATATATATAAAGGTTTGTTATACATCGGACTATTCTAAATCAAAATAAACAGTAAGTAGAAATATTTTTGTTGCTGAACCGAAGCATATAAAAAATAAATACTTATACAAAAGTATATTTTGTAACTTAACTTCGCGTGCGATTTCTGACACTTGTCATTCAACAAGTAGGTCTAACAACAATTTCGTGCATATATAGAGCAAGATCACAGATAACAGATAATGTAACGGTCAAATGTGATTTTTACTAACACGAAAGTCGACGATGTGATAGATATAAACAGTTGTTAATTTACTCTTTTCTCTTTTTTACAGATTTATAATGTTAATAGCTACATTATATATACTAATTGCATTGCATGATAGATTCTGATATATGATCACTTCGCTCAAATTTTCACGCGAACAATTTATTCTTCCGCAAGAAAGTTATTTAATTGCCAGCAAAACGCGGATTAATAGGCGGAAATCAAATCTTCTGCGAATGTGGCACATTAATCTTTGGTGTTAATTATACGATAAAATATTCTCTTGAAGGATATTTCACCATATATGCAATAAAAAATAACCTTCTGTGCAACTTTATTGCACAGAGGTATCTTTTTTCAAACAAAACCGGACAAAAAAATTATCTAGCTACAAATCACACTGCATGTGCAACACCGTGTTACGTATATCGGGTTTTTAACGCAATGTCGTTTTCTACTTCCTATTAGCTGCGACGCGCGACTTTGTTGCCATCGTACTTTACAACACGACGATTTATATTTAAATCCGGTAAGGTCTCGAGCTACAACCTAGAATTGTGAAAAGTGAGAAAATAGAAATTACACATGCATTAGTGCATCTAACTAGGTTTGATCGCTGAAAAAACGAACAGTTAAATGAATTATCAGCATGTACTGTGACTTGAGTGAGAAATGCATCCTCGTACATAGACACATGCATAATTAACAGCGACACCATTTTATGCTAATCAATAGGAATTTCCGTTTAATGGCTTATGTCGTCAGAAAATAAGTAAGATTTCACTGCTACGATGTTTACCGCTTTGTATTACGAGTAAAAGTGATAATTAGCAACGCATGGATGAGCGTGATAAATAATAATTATAAAACGCTAATCAGAAAATTTTTTTTATAATCATTATTCGAGATTTACTCGCGCGTTTTATATTGTATCACAGTTTACAAGAGACATATTTGATCTCTTACCACATAATTTTGTAGGAATCGAAATTACCTTGTATATATTTTTGCGCCAAATTATATTTTCAAAGATTCATATTTAGCGGCTAAGAATTTTCACACATGAAATTGTATATTTGTGCGACCGAGAAATATTTTTTGTTTCCCTTACTCGATGTGTATTGATTGTGTTAACGAGTTCAAACAACAAAACAACAACTAACGATTAAAGATATGATGCTGGAAAGCAAACAGAAAGTCTGCATCCGTCGATGAGAGAAATTGTCCGAAAAGATTACACGCTCCGAAATAGACCGAATATCGATAATCATTAAGTGTCGAAATTTTTAAGGAAATTAATTGAGTATATTTTAACAAATAATTTATTTTATTTAAAAAAATAAATTCGAAAAAGATCCTACAAGTTTAGGAGACTAATTATCGTTAGTCTACAAATTTACAATTTTTGTCTATAATTTTAATTACAAGAAAAAAGATGATTCTTATACATTCTGACGCATGCTGATTCGAATCTGACATCAAAACTTCACTGACATCACGTCAGGATTTGAAGATACCGAAATATTTAAAATAATCTTAACAATAGCAATATTTTATTTATTTTTTACATTGTTATTAATGAATTTTATTATTTTAAAAAGAGGAATGTAATGATTTATAAACGTAACGCAAATAAAAACTCTTGCAATATGAAAAATCTATTCATGATTGCTATACGACGAAAAAGTAATGTAAAGTGCTTTTTAAAGTCGTCTCTCTCGAATGTGATCACATTTCTTCGATCGTGGTAATGTCCACTTTCCGGCGATTGGACCGAAATTTATTGATTTAGTTGATCCCTTCTTCAGGGATCTCTGGTCTTGAAGGAGAGAACGAGAGACCGCAGGTACAAGTGTAGCGTGGAGGTGGCTCCGGGCCCCTCCTTCTAATAAAAGCCGCTCACTAAGCGCCGCTATACAGACAGTAACAGAAAACCCCGAAGAGAGCGGGAGTCATCGAGAGCTCTTTCAGGGCCTACACGAGATATTTTTTAAATTTCAATCAAGTTCAATAAATTTCACTATAACAATCGTGTGACGGATAATATCTGTGTGTGGTGAGTTGACAAAAATCTCTCGCGTTTTCATATCAACCCCATCCGGATTGTCGTGCATTCGTCCTCTCAGTGTCTCGTGAAAAGTTGCTGAATGCATCGACCACGTGGCGAGGTGATTGACAAGTGGGAAATTTTTTTTCATATTTCGTGAGTTTTTCGAGAATGAAAATGTAGACACGAAACATTCTAAAGACATTTAGCGGCGTTAAGTCACACTCAGATAAGAAAAACATAAAAATGATGTTTTAAAAATTGTACAATTAGTTGTTTTTTTATTGTCATTTGCGAAAGTTGATAAAAACTGCTTGGGAGATATTCAATATTTACAGAAAGAGCTGTTCAAATCGTGATTTTCCGGAGAAATCACTTTCCATCTGGACGCGCAATTTCATCAGTAACTAGTCATCTAATGGAAATTCAAAGTTGCAAATATATACTCGCACAGTTTCTAGAAATTTAATAGTGCATATAAGCTGTAGAAGTTTTATTTATTTGCATGTACAAAATTACCAAGCGATAAGGTTAAAAATTTACCTACAAAATAACATAACTTTAAATAAACGAAGTATCTTTTTACGTGAAAGACTTGCAGAACAAAAATATAAAATCAATCTTCAAGTTTATTTCATCAGAAAACATAAGTTCTTTGTAGTAAAACTTGAAATCTACACATAATTATCGTGTAAACTTATCTTGTTAACAAAAAATTTACGTTTCTTACACAAAAATTTTTGTCTAAGATTTTTTTAATTGTATAATTTTTCAAAACCATTTTAATTAAATATAATCTAATATTGTGTGTTTTTTAACTAAATGCTTCAAATATAAATAAATAAATAAATTAGAAAAAATTGATAAACTTTAACAAAACATGCACACACATATGTAAATATATGTATGTATATAATTAGATATCCTCACTTTGAAATCGTAAGTTGTAAATTTTTTTATACAGTAAAGGTAGTAGATGTGGTACGGAAATGCCATTGGTAATTACAATAATTGGCATGTGACCTCGAAAATGACACATTGCAACATCGTCCTCAGGTCGAGGTGATGTGTGCTGAATCTCTATATCGTCTTAATAACATTATATATTACTGATGCCTTTCTCATTACCAAATGCACGTATCGTTTCTTGTGCGTGACACATTAGTAAACTTCAATTATTGCGCATCAATAACATTTAAAAAAACAAAAATAAAAGAAAAAAGACTTCGTGATTTGACATTTATCTTACGTTCATCTACACGCAAAACTTTTTCGAGACACAATGTCTCACAATAATTGAATACATTAGTTATTTTTCTTTTTTACGATTTTATACATTCATAACCGGTTCTTGTTAGTCATTCTCTATATTTATATTGCAGACCGAGCGCTGATTTGATTTGTGTACAGAGTTTCTTACGTTCTCACAGGAACTGCGTATATCAATTAATACAATTTCATTGCGGATGTGACGTACGGGGAGGCGGGGGGGGGGACAAAACCGAACGTGTGTCGTATTATATTATTATCGAATTAATTGCGGAGCGCGCGCGCCCATTATCACGTCTTTTCCTCCCGCGTCTGAAAGACGCCAACAGCATTCTCCACTTTCATTCCGTCGAAAGTGATAGTCGCGAGCGGATCCATGCTCGAGAAAGGAGAGTCATTCCGCCTTTCCTCTCGCTTCTCTCAGCCTGCGTCTTTCCGTCCTCTTAGTCTTTTCACGCGAGCAATTTCCGCGCATTGCCGATTTATGAGTTGTATCAAAGTCCACGTGTAAGAGGCGCCGCGTCGACAACAATACTTGAGAGATTCGCGAGAGAGGACGCGTGCAAGAACTACAGTTCTCCGTGAAACGTCTCATGTACTCATTAAATGCGCACACATCGTTCGATCATTTGTTTCCACGTTGCTTCCTTCGCGCGCACGATTCCCAGTACACTCAAGTGTACTGGGAAGACGTGCACAAGCAAACAATATGTGAAAATACAAGAAATCGCTTTCGAGCTTATGCCGCGATGCATTTAATTGCGACATGTTAAAACACCATTGTGTCGAACACTATAAAAAAAGTCATGAGAAGTGTTGGCCAATGCCGCGATATCTTGCGTCTCGACTACTGTTACAAGTTGTAGAATAAGACGTAGATACAGCAAATTTGTTAACACATGATCGGCTTTGCAGAGTTTGTCCATCTGGCCAAGATGAGATATATCATCCTGACACTGACGGCTGCGCTTTGTCTCGCACTGGTGAATTCATATCCGCTTCCGGAAGATGGACTCCGATCGGAGGTAAGCACACGTGAGAGGTACATCTTCGTGCCTTTCTCTTTTAACATCGCCAGCACTCGCCGGGATTAATACGACGAATTAACTTGTTTGGCTCCCTCTTACCTCGGTATATCGCTTAACCATCTAACACGACTGGCACGCAACTAACTAGGAATTCGAGATTTGAATTTTAAAGCGTGGCACGCGCGGAATTCTCGCCATCCGCGTGGTTGGTCAACAAGTTTTAGTTTTCGAGTTAAATATTATATAACAATCGATTATATTTTCGCATTGAATCGCAATGCGTATATTAACTTTTTTCATTTAATCTTATCTTTTTCGCGAACCTTTTATTCCTTCCATCAGTCGGAGGAGAAAGTTTCGATTTGCATCGTAAAAATGCGTTACAGAAGATTTCTCGATGACACGACACGTGGAAATTATGCGTAATTATCATCGCACAAAATATATGAACGATAAAATGTCTCGATTATCACGCAATATGAATAGCAAAACAAGATGAACGAGTCTCCCTCGCGAAAGTTACAGAGCTACGTTCCGTTTCGCGAGCGATTACAATTTCCGATCGCTCTACCGAATCGATTCATTCGATGTTCTTGAAGGAATGTTTCGCTTTCAACAAATTTCTTACTCTCGAGCAACAAAATGTCGCTTCGACGAAAATTGTAGCGCGAATATTAGCGACAAATAAAATTGGAATTTTACGACGGTGCGCGTAAGAGGCGATTGTGGTTTATTGAACCGCAAACAAGCGCCTGTTTATTTAACTCTAACATTCTGGTACTCGGAAATATGTCGACGATGTCGTTTCCTTATTCCTCGTATTCTCTACCGCGTGTGAAAAAATACGTTATGCGCCTTCGGAGCGGATAAATTCTGAGTATGGACAACAAATACATTTCGATACTCAAACACGAGTGAGGATTGAAATAATATTTTTTTTTTTTTTTTTTTGCGCTTTAAAACTTTCCTATCTTTAATATTTCACAACAAAAGCCGACGCATTTTATAATTCTACGCAAATTATACCGGTACTGGTTTTCTGTTGCATGACCCGAGAAATCGACATTCGGTTTCGTTCCTTATTTTTTTTTTTTTTTTTTCATAGTCGATACTAGTTTGAATTTGTAGCGTTTACCGGAATCTCTACTAATAATTATCGTGGTTTTACATAACGCCCGATTATATATTTTGAGGCCATCCGATATTATAACGCACGTGCGCGCAAGTGTAGCGGAAGAAATGACCAACGGCCGAGACAGTTACGTGACGACGACGACGACGACGGGACGAAGAGAGTTATTCGTACGGAAAGTATTTCGCGCGTAATACCGGGGTGCGAGCGTCAAGAGTCAATGTTTCGGTTACGCCGTCAGGCAGTACAACGGCGTAACCCTCAAAGTATATGGTCCGACGAAAAGCCGGGTCTCGTCTGACCGGCTCTCGTCTTCGACGCCGACACTTTCACTGGCCGCGAACACCGTTCGGAGTCATTGGATACTTTCTTCGCTCGATCGGTGCCCGATGGAAAGCTGGCAAGCGCGTACGCGCATATGTAGTAACATCACGATGTCACGAGAGAGACTCGAAACTCACACCGTGTGTACAAACAAATTACACACATCTGACTGCTTCGTTTATTTTTACGCAATCGTAAAGTGTATCGTGCGGATAATATCGCGCGCGAACATAATCAAAGAGATTTACGTGCATCTCACACACGCGAAAGAAAAATCAAAGATGCGGTCCGGAATTAAAACTCAAGAAAGATCTATCTCTCTCCTAGGGATAAGATTTTTATGATAGCGATATTTTATTCTTTGCGCGATGACCGCAATTTTTGAGTGAAACCTCTTGCCCGTGGTCGAGAAGAATATTGTTGCGATCACACACGAATGCGAACGAGGTTTGAGGGAAAGTAAACCGCACTCTACATGGGAGTTGGGCAACACATTTGAGTCCGACGTTCGCTCATTGGCCAATAACTCTATCAGTACGAAATTTTATGCGATAGTGATGCAGAATACATGTTAAGACAAACCGAATCACCTTGTCCCGACAAGTTCCCCGATGAAATAACACGTGTCGATCTTACATAATTCCTAAAATATTCCAAAATTGTTAAATCAATTTTGTAACATTTTTTCACATCTAATTATATTATACTTAATCAAGGCTCATTAAATACATGTGCTTCTTAAACGGGAGAAATTAAAATCAAATTTTTATTTTTTACGTTCCTTGATGTCAATGTTACGAAATCGATGTTATCGAATGTCAAATCGCAATGTCGACGCCCAGTAATATACATATCATTTATAATTCTAATATTTTTTTATGATGCGATAAATCTTAACCGCGTTATATGCTTTCTAGATTTGATTGAAAAATTGATATTACGTTTTCAAAGAAGTAGCTGTGAAGTAATCAAAAAAATTCGCTCAATACACACACACACCTAGATAACGATCTCAGCTTGATTACCATCTAACAACAAAGATTGTTACACAACACAATCACCTTAACATTCTCAAGGCGCACTAAAACTCCATGGTCTTTACCGTTTCCATTTCCATCAGAAAATTACGCAGTAGTGTAGAATGTTTTCCTTATTTGCCGCTATTTCGCGCTACACGCTTCTCACGAGATATTTTAACGCTACTCTTCGTTTACGAGAGACACGCGGCTCTGATTTCTATAAATAAATAAAAAACAAATTATATCACTCCGCACATTACATCGTAAATCGAATAGATCGTAGTCGAGCGCTTATAAGCGAAATATACTGCGGCATAAATATTATCGCGAGTCTTTTTGCGCAACTACGTAAGCAATAGCTCTAAAACTAGATAGGCTATTTTCCTCGTTACGACAAAAATAAACTGTAAGACTTGTTAAACTTAACGACTCAAAGTAAGTAATTTCAACGATTTAAAATGTATGCTAACATACATGTGGACGGAAATCTTGAAAATACTCGGCGCGTTTTGCGAGTTATCATCGGTTAAGAAAGCCGTTCGCATCCGATTGAAGAACAAGTTGCTGTCGTACGGCATGAGGGCAAATAGGAAACTTTCTTTCAGGCCCTTGATCGGCTGGTGATGGCCGAAGCCGACGGCGAGACGGCCCTGAGGAGCAAACGGACGATCGGCATTCTGCGACAGCTCTTCCCGGAAATCTCCCAGGTGAGCAGTCGAGATATAATAATCGTTGAAAAACAAAGAAAAATAAAACGCAGAAGGCCGGAAAAAATCAGTAAGTGCGCTATACGCGCGAGCGCGAGCGCTGCGCATAAATTATCATGATCGCAGATTAATCGCTCGACAAACAACCTCTATCAAGGAGCATTATGACAATCCTTGAGCATATTTTTCTGAACTTTTGACAGTCCTCGTCGTCGAGGACTTCGCCTTGTCGATACTTACTAGCAAAAACGGCCCTGCAGCTTAACTCAGCATTCTTATCGAGAAAGTAACATTCTGAGTCGGCCGACGTGCGCGGCCGTTCTAGCCGACCGCCCTTTGCTTTGCACTACGCTCGCACGTGTGTGCGCGCGCACGCGCGATCGATCGATTTATCTCTCAATCTTATCTTATTTCCGCACAACAAAAAACAAAAAGCGGAAACGATCGGTTATGTGTTCGCGCTCGCAAAAATGATCATCATCGCGCGCTCGTTGACTTCTTACACTGCTATGTTCGACGCTTCCTGAGTTATACTTTTTTTTTCCGTTTCTTCTTGTTCGACTTCATGGTCGCATTTGGAAGAGTTATCGCAGACTTCGTTCTAGTTTTCTTCGTGGGGAAGTTTCGTTATGGTTCTGAGCAAAAATTGCGCGGCAAGGCGGGCGCGCTCTCGTCAACAAGTAAAAACCAAAGGAGGTCCGCGCTCGTAAAAAGCGAACGTTTTCTCGCGAAAGTTTCTGTCTTACGCACGAAATCACTTCTGTCCGCGTTGCCCATTCAATTGTCCGAGGGGTAATAACTTCCTAATTTGACTAATAATGTGCGCTGTGCGCGATTTTTCGTCTCGTTAGTCAACGGTTTTCCTGGCCTGGCGACGCTGACTGACTTCTCTTTGCATGCGGTCGCATGTCACGATAACGACGATTGATTTGGTAACGAACCCCCGTGGAAATAACGGTGCGTTAGTTATCCCACATTGCTGCGAAGCCGGATGATTTGCGCGAACCGGATGATCGTTCGTCGGGAGAATGTCGAAATTTCCCGAAGCTTTTTCCACGTAGCGTCTTCACGTTGATTGAACGAAATTCCATTGGGACAGTCGTGACAGACGACGTGACACGAAACGATACACGACGGGTTTCTCGATCGCAGAATAATTGCACGTCAACGGCAATTTTCGTACTATTTCAATTGCACAAATCTTTCTGAAATACGCGGACGGAACATTGCATAAGAAAGATGAAGGTGAATTCCCCGTGATTTATGAATTTCTTACAAGAAACTCGATAATAATAAAAAGTATACGTAAGAAATATAATAAATCAGTCTTCTTTTTTTTTATCAATACGCCGAACACCGATCATTCGCATAAACATTTGCTACTAATCGTTCGAAAAGATAAAATATTCTCGAAAAGATTGTCACATAAATCATGCGACGTAATCCGACATCATCCATAGACAAATATAAAATCAACGATCACTGCCACAAATCGATTTTATACCCATTGATCACGACCGCGAGGCAATGCGATGTCTCAGTGAAGCCCGTGAGTGAAAAGAAGATCGAGCTATCGGCCATTACACGCTAAGAGGCTCTCCAGCTAAGGCCTGTTGTTTTCTAGAGAATCGAAGATAAGGTCAACAGAATTATCGCGGAAATCATTCGCGCCCTTGGTCCGGTTGTTCTCCGTAACCTTTTCGGTGGCAACAATACACCGGGCGTCACCGTGTCCGAAACTGGCACAAGCGTGGAAGGCAAGTCGCCCTTCGACGATGACGACGATGACGACGAGGAGGATGAGAATGATAACGACACGAAACCAACCGTTACGAACGGTTCCAGAGTGTCGGTCTCTTTACCCACGTTCCCACCTGACGAGGAGGAAAATACCAAGAGTTCGTCTACTAGCTCATCCTCCGCAACAACGATCGAGAGCAGAAACAACAACACCACGACATCAGCGTCGGATATCACTACCACGCTATTACCGTCAGAAAACGAAGTCACCACTTCGCTGTGACCGTTCGGTCAACAGCTCGGTAAAACTTTCGAGGTCATGACCTTGAGGAACCCGCCTCTGCAGGTAGCAGAGACACCGCGCATTCATGACTGCGACGGGAGTGTTGTCTACTGTTTTTGTGTGCTTTACTACTCACTAGAGGGTTGCTCGAGAAAAAGCGAATCGATCGACAAGTCGATCGACCGTCCGAACCTCGAAGGCTCGTAACGATCGACTCCTAAAATTACCGCGCAACCAGGACTGCCGCGGCTGCGCGCATCTCTTTCCATACAATGTTTGTTAATTTTCTCTCATCATCTCGTGTCTCTGCCACTTATTCAACAATTAATCGATTAACGATGTTGCCCTTGGAGCAACAAGACTCATCTAGACACGATCTTGCTTTCGCTAAGCAATACACTGGACAATTTTAATCACTCTATTGGTTTTGGGTTCTCCGTTTCAAACATTTCGAATTTTCGCGAAATTTCTACATGTGATCATTGTCAGTAATTTTCACGTTATTTTACAGACGCATTAAAAAATACTTCTTTCTCCAGCTTCTTTCTATTTCTTCGTGTATCTTTTTTTTTAACAAAGAGATAAGGCTCTTGAAAGTTAAACTAAGAAAAATGGTTAATAAGAGTCGACGCAAAATTGATTCATTCTTTCCGCAAAAACATCCTGCGTCGGCTTTTATTGATCATTTGATTCTTAGTTTATCTTTTTTTTTCTTCTAAAACTATTATCTCGGTAGCGAGCAGAGAGAATTCTCGAACTCTCGCAGTTCATCTCGCAACAAACGGTCATCTCGTCAAAACAGTCCGAACTATCTCGGCGGTCTTTCGCTTTCTTTCATCTCTATTTTCAGACCACAAAACAGTTCTATGTCAGCAACTTTCACAGGATGTAACAAGCCAGTCTATATGTGATATAATTATCTCGAAAAACTGAGTACTTGTTAATTACACGTTTATTGACAGAAAATTTGCACACTATCAGTGTATAATCTACAAACAAATAAATACACTATATGTAAGTTTTACTTATATTTCGTTTCTTCGGAAATGAATCATCGTAGCGATTACGCGACGCTATCGTACATATATCTTATATTAACACAAATAACATGTGCGTGGAAAAACATTTTGTGTGACTAACATTTTTCTGATCTTTGTGATCTCGTGCATGTGTGTTGCAAATCTCAAGGAATGTGGTTTTATCTGATATGTCACGTATGTGACATATAAAAACATAACAGATGTTTCGTTCTCACAGAATTTATAATCCACAATTTATATATTTCTTTTAATTATAAATAAATTATAAATAATCAATCAAAATAGGTTTCGAGAGGTATAAACATTAATCATAATCGTTTTCCTCTGGTGCATAAAAACTCTCGATTAACGAAAGAGGAAACTTCGCGCAACGCAAATTATAAGTCATGAATAATTCAGAAAAAAAAAAAAGACATTACGCGAGACGACCTAAACATACTTAGCAGATTCTGAAGTCACGCACGTCGAGCCTTGCTCGATTGCTTGCGATCGCGATTTTTTGTGCACCACTCTTCTCTCGGCACGTTCAAGGAATTCTCAATGATCCATTGATTAATAACCTGGATCATTATAACATAGCTTGTGCTAAATAACACGCGTAAATAAAAAAACAAAAAACACTCAACAACGAGTTTGCGAAGGACATCGCGCTTGACCGATTGATCCTGGTCATCCAGAGACAAAATGTCTTCTTGCAGGACGTGAATCCGGAGTCGGAGAATCGAGTGAACGAGATCGGCGCGGAATCGCAGAACAACGAAGTGCGAGTGCAATTTGCTGACGAGGTGTCGAACGACAATTCGCCGCAGGAGCTGACGCCATTGGACGAGGTTGAAGCGGACGAGGATGAGAACAGAAACAAGAGATTCCTCTTCGGTTTCGGCGGCGGTAGCGGAAGCGGCGGGTCGGGCAACTTCCTCTTCGACCTTATCAGGGTGAGTCGCGTGTCGAAATCTAGAGGCACTTCTCTTTTGATAGCGCTGCGTGAAGAATGGAGAAGAGACTCTTGAGATTCTTGTAGCAATTTGAATCGCGTTCTTATTTCAAAGATAAAGAATATAAAAATAAAACCTAAATGAAACTTCGCGTGCATAGATGCACCGACAGCGCGCCGCGATAGATCGAGAACGCTTGATACTCAAGTGACGGGGTAAGAGCAAGGGCGCCTACTTGAACAGACGCCAGTGAAAGTGAGCAACCGAATTGCCTTTAGTCGCGCCATACAGCTAGTTACTATTCCAAGGTTCCTGACCTAGGCACGACCGGGCCTCGTGCTATGACGTTATCGTAGAATTCGCGATCCGACGTCCTTGATTTGCAGTCTGCGCGAAATCGTCGCGTGCTCACGGCGATAAATTATTACGGAATGATAAAATCGCAACAAGCAAAACGATAAGAAGCAGATAACGAACGCCTGCAAATTACAAAAAAAAAAAAATAGTTCGCAATCTAATCAAAATTTACGATAATCCTGTATACATGTCTGAATTCGGAGTTTTTTTTTTAATATAAAACTTTTTAGATATCTCTAAAAAAATTTACTGCAAACTATAAAACAATTATTTTTATTTTATTGCGCATACATTATATGTTTTTTGAAAATAAATAATTGGTGGCACATCGACTCTAACGGCACAATGTTCAGATTTTTGTTCGTAAATCGGCGAGACGGGTTTTTTTTTTCGCGCTGACAGATGCAATCACGCGAAAATCGAGTTACCGTTTCCACCGGGTGCACAGCCACCGTTATCCGCTTTCCTGACAAAAAAGACACGATTACTTCGAGCGGCTCGAAGCGATTCCAGACCGGTCGGTCGCAGCGGCGCGACCCTTCACCGGATTGAGAAAACGAGAAACTCGACTACGTGACCGATACTCCGTTCTTATCGCGCGTATTCACTTGCCGGCTAATAAGCGGCTCTGGAAATTGTGCCACAGAAGCGCGAGCTGCAGTAGTCTTACATCACGACACGTAATATATAAATGATGCTCTGGATAATTCCTTATGAGGAAGATATGAGAAGTGAGATTAATTGTTACAGCAAGAGATTTTAATTAAAGTTGGTATTTATATCGCAGTATAAAAAGAAAAAGAGAGACGGGGAAACTTGTAATTACATGACATTAAGCACTCGAATCAACCATGACATCAGCGACATGTGACACGCGGTTACTTTTCAAAGACAATAGATATTTAAATTTACAATAGACTGCGTCAGTCAACATCGGAAAAAATGACTGTTTTTTAATTCAAGTGTTTACACAAGCAAAGTTCACAGAAGATAAAATTTGCAATCTCACTAATAATAATTATTGATGCTCGTTCATCGATATTGAACCGGGTTTTTTTTGTCGCATGATCTCTACCTATATATAGACACGCGCGATTTATTAATTTTTCTCCATTGTTCACAACAGCAAACAATCGATCACGAATCGACTACTTGAGCGACAAGTAGTGACAACATCAGCGACTACTTGAGCGATACTCCCTTCTCGATTTTGAGGGTCCCATTTTGTTGCGATTTCGCAGATCTTTTTAACGAACCACTTTCCAGCATACATTGCAGGAGTTTCAGGAGCGCGCGTGCAGGACACGCCGCGAAGAGCGGCGGGAACGATAACGATTGCTGTCGCGCGAAACACGTTGCAGATGGGAAAAGAGAGTGAAATGAGACCGCGCGAGAATTCTTCCAGCGGGCGCAGGGAAGAGCCAAAGTAAACGAAACGTTCTCGTCTCTGTTCTCGTTTAGCAAGCGGCCGACGGGGCGGCAAGAGCGGCGGGCACGGTGTACCGCGTTGTGGCCGGTACGCAGAGCCTCGGGCTCGGGCTAAGCGCATCGCGCGATGTAGGCCCGGTGCCTCAGCAGGCCGCTCCTGCTGCCGCCAACCCTGCTGGCGGTACTGGCACCCCGACGTCCGGCGCATCCTCGACCGCCGCCCCAGGAGCCGGCATTCTACCATTGGTACGCCAAATCCTCTTCCGACATCGCCGACAAAGACACGGCGCTTCTACTTCCCGAACCCGATAAACATCAAACACGTTCGCGCAACACTTTCTTTCAGAGTGCGTCGATTGTTCGGCGAAATGATGAATTGTATTTAATTTTTCTCCGAACAATTTACTTCTGCTCCGAAAGATGTGATCCGAGAAAATGATCGTCGACATGCTGCAGCACGACATTGTGCGTTCGTTTTTGTTTCACGCACAACGTGTGCGATGAGCATCTTCTTGGATTTGTTAACGCGAACGGACGACGGTTGGTACTGCACGTAGTATAGTGTCAACCGAGTTTTTCGGGTTCGCCTCAGTAATTCTTTCTTTTACTCTTCCTATTTCTGTCTCATTTCTAATACGCATTGTATACTGTCAATGTCCACTTTCAATACCTCTTTCATTCTTGTTGAAATTCTGTTCTCAGCATGCGTTATCTCATTTTCAGCTGCATGAAAAGTTGATTTAGATATTTTGATTCTTCTAACATATGTAATCTTCCTTCCAAAATAATCTTCCGTTACCACTGACTACATTTCCAGTTTTGCATCTCCCGCAATCGCGCGCCACAAAATCAGTAGAACTTGCGCATTCACAACGCAAACGTAATCACCTCGCGTTAATTCCTTCTATTATTCTCTAGTGAAAATACTTCGTTTCACACAATTTCCTTTCACAATTACAAAATCTCTCACTCGTATATTGAATATCCCGCACTTCTCATCCGCATGCCGCACTTGCACGCACATCTCTCACTCTTGGTTGCTCAAGTCACAAGACGTTTCTTTTAAATCTTCCACTTACTTTCTACCAGTGACTTAATACCCCTTTCGACGATTTATACTTGAACAGTTTTATCAACACACACTCTCTTCCTGTCTGACATCTTTCTCGTTTTCCTCACACCGTTTTTTCCGTCCTTTTGCCGATCTATCTAGCTGCGCATGAATCGCATATCAAGATCTCTAATCTATTGTATATGTCTCTCATACATGTCTGAAAATAATACAACAGCGAATTCTAATCTGCCGTTTCCTTTTTATAAGAAACTGTCTTTCTTATCCACTATGTGAGACTTTTGCATTTCCGCACGTTTTATATATATATATATATGTCTAATGTCGCAATGAGGTCTTGGCATGTAATTTGTACAAATTGCGCATCCTTAACCCTTAATTGTATGTTGTCTGTACGAATTCTAAACCGAAATCGGAATATAGAATAACTATAGTTTATTAAAACAAAATAATAATAAACAAATTAATTTATATTTACATATTGTATTTAACTATAAATTTAACTTCTTAAAAAATATACACAAACACACAAGAATTTATTAAAGTTAAAATATTGTTTTTTTATTTTTTAATATCTACTTTATATTTTTAAAAAGTTACATTTATATTTACAACAATATGTTATGAAATTTAATACTCGTATAATATTATTTTTAGATTTTTATTGTCTGATAATTATTTTTTCTAAGATATATTTGCCAGATAATTTCGTCCATTCACATCTCGTTTCCAAATTCCTTCTTGTTCCACCCGGCCAACGGTCCCGACGCAACGCTGACAACCACTGACTAAAAAGACTCATTTATATGGCGTACTGACCGGCTAATGGACAGGCCGATTTATTCGGAATCTGATTCGGCTGCCATTTGATCAGTGCCGATTTTCTCGTTGTTGTGATCTTCGTACTCGTCCACTGCACCGTATATTTAGCGGCCGTAGTTGTATCTTGTTTCATTATATTTTGGACGCACCGGAGTAAACGCACGCAGATTAATCGGCAGATGAATCGGTTGTGCAGAAAAAAAAAACTTCAAAAATACTATTCGTTAATTACAAAAAAAGAAGGATTAATCTTGAATAACTGTTGCATATTTACTGAACGTATAAAATCTTGTGTCATCATCAGAACCGATATGTCTGCCACAGATCTCGTAGTAATGCAAATTTGTAATTGGTCCACGACGCGTGAACTCGATGCGTTTGCAGTAGCTGGAAAATTCGCGCTCGAACGTTATTTACTTTCACAACGTTGCGTCGCGAATCGCCAGATACGAAGCGTATCATCGAGTCCGTCATGGCTTTATAGTTCATTCCTTTTGTCATTATTGGGCACTTGGCGATTTCACCTTTTTATGATGCATACACGCAGGGTGTTCATATAGAAATCTCTAACTACCGCGGGTGTTCCGCGCCTCGCAAGAGAATTTCCCTCGGGAGAAATCACAATTAAGTCTCCAAAGCTCCGCGGGCGGGAAAAAAACGGGGGTAATATGGACACCCTGCAGGCAGGCTCTCGAGTATATATTACGAGCCGCAGGAGCGCACGTAAGGATCGTAGCAGCAAGATCGATGGATCGTGTGCAATCGTAGCCGCAAGTAGGAATAAGGATGTGAGAGAGCACCGTAGTGTCGGGAGCGCTGGAGTTGGACGTGGAGCTGCAATCACACACTGCAAATTATTATTTCCCAAACAAAAGATAGATAATTAATTTCCTATATGTTCATGTATCGCCCGCTTCCGCTGCGCGCGCGCGTTCCGGAGTGCATCCGGAAAACGCGAAGATTCCAAACGGCGGGGCCGCCGTTCGCTTGCTTGTCGACTAACGCCGTCGGGTACCGTTTCCAGCTCGTGACCGGAAGCTCTGGTGGTGCGGCGGGAGGCAACTCTTCGGGCAGCGCGACTCCCGGAAGGTCGGATGGCACGCAGGAAGCTGTTCCCGGCCCGGTCACAAGGTTCTTCGTCATCGCCAACCGAGGAATCTCGAATCTCATCCAGGATCTCATACTCGTGAGTACATTTTTTTTTTTTTTTTTTTTTTTTTTTTTTTTTTTTTTTTTTTTACAAAGAGTGATGGCAAATTTTGCTCATTTTTTGGACCTCAAATTTCAAACTTTTTTTATAGCAAATACTATTAGATAAAACATTAATCCCAGTAAAATTTCAAGATGAACATATAGGCACGGTTCCAGAGATACAAAGGGGTGAAAGTGATGATTTTCAGGGTGTATTGCATAAGGAAAAATGTGCGTAGCTGAAATTCATGTAATATTGAGGGTATATTCTGTTGAATGGATCAACCATAATAATGGATCATCATTGGACATATCCAATATTACATTTTGATTAATCAAATTTTAACACTTTGCTGGAATCGGCAATTAGAAACAAAAAGAAGATCGATATATCGATATGCGATATATATCGAAATGCGA
>QVOA01010384.1:0-63126 GCA_014825685.1 Pseudomyrmex cubaensis | reverse complement strand
AGTTTTCTGTGCAAACGGGATCTAGGCAAACGGAATCTGTACAACCGTCGATCTGCGCAAAAGAAATCTGTTCTATTGGTGCCCTGCCCGCGACAATCGCGGAATTTTGACCGCTCTAAACTCTTTTTTTTTATATAGCTGTCGGGAGCTTTGAACGCAAAGCGGAATCGCTGTCGAATATTTGCAGAAATATTAATTTCAATCATTTATTATATTTTCAATAGTGTCGGGACATGAAACAAACAAATGTATAATGTATATTTACCAATAGATGTTTCCTTTCGAAGATCGCATGCGGAATGCACTCTCGAGCGAATAAATAACGCAAAACATGACGCAGACCGACCAGCAACGACAACATTCGACATTCTTGACACATTCTCGAACACTTCTAACACTCCGGAGACCGAGGCAACTTCACACCGATGTGCTCCGAGCGCTTGGAGTAGCAATGTCCGATGATTCGACAAGACGCAAAAAAACGACCGAATTTAACGCATACACATCGGCAATTGCGGTAATCGCGATCGAATACGTTAATTAGCACTCCGCGATATTCGTCGTGTAATTCGATATTCCCGACAACTATTTGCGCGAGGAGTTTACTTTAAAGACGAGAACGCGCACGAGACGAAACACAAACCAATATCGCGAACTATTGACAGGACATAGACATATAATTCATAGACTGCGCGTCTTTTATCGTCTTCGTTGATAAGAAGTTTAAAACTGTCGCTCTGTCCTTGTTTAGTGACGCGTGATTGGCGGATGAGAAAAGTAGTGGGACTGAGAAATGGCATAGAGGGGCGACAGTAGTCAAGGCTGACGTAGCATTGGCTGCGTTTTGAAACTCAGTGCCAGTATTTCAAATCTGTAATATACATGTAATATACATGTATATTGTTCATGTAATATACATCACATGAACCATAGATTTTCAAAACGTAACCGTTATTTGAATCGTCTCTCTACTTCGTGATAAATAAAACGTTGATAAACAGAAACAGACGGTCTAACATGTTTTTTTTTTGTAAATATTAACTTGCTTCGCCTACGTGCGCAGTTTATTATACGTGTATGTGGCAGGACGAGCGGAATAGACGCGCGCGTCTCCTCAGTCATACAAGATCACGTAATTCGAATTAATTGACAAAGCTAAACTGTGCTTTATTCGGTTTTTTACATCGAAAAGATTGATTTCTCTACGATATCTAATGCGAAGAACGTAGGTTTTATAAATATCGATTGTCGACGATCGACAATCTGTTCTATGTTTGAGAATAAAACATTGTGCGTCTTGCTTGAACTTTCTAGAAAGAATCAGAAAGAGCTTTTTGTTATTCTCGCGTCTAACCTTGAGTGCGGTCATACTCGTTTGTGCTAGAGAGATTTCTATCGAACTGCACGATCGTCGCTTTGGAAAAAATCAAACAGTTTAATTTTCGAAGTTTTTTTATCAAACATTCTTGTTTTCTCTGTGTCTCTCTTTCTCTCTCTTTTTATCAAAAACACATTTTCAAAATAGAAGAATAAAGCACTGCGCAATCTTGTGCTTTGTAAATTCACCCGCGAATCACGTGATCTCTTATGAACCCGAGGTACGCCATTAGTTTGCAAAGTGACGCGGCGCTATCGGTTTCGCGCGAAGTAATCTCGTGTTTTGTACGATTTTTTTTTTCTTCAAAGTTAACTCCGCACGCAAAAAAGTGTCGGGAGTGTCGAGTTTGACGACGGGCGAACATCGTAGAATGTTAATTTAGTGCATATTCGTTCGCAATTACCGATTATTCTCTCTCGTAAATACGGTCGCGCGCGCATCGTGGCGTAATTGAAGGGTCGGGAAGAACGAGAGCGTCGCGTTGGTGCGAAGTTGCCTCTCCTACGAGTTTTTCCGGAATATATCGAGTCGGAAATGTCGAGCAATATTACAGTTTTGCGTGTTTCATGGTATTTATTTTGAGAAGTGCATTGCGCGCGTGTAATCTCGCTTCGAGCAGTATCGAATATATTACCGGTAAAAACAAGTGATGATAATTATCTCTCTTGTGTCATTCGTTTGTTGATTTTCGCACGATACCACGTTCCAGCGGACATTTACGCGACATCAAAATTTTTGCTCTGCATTCGTAATGATCAAATTTGTTTCGGAACAATCGTATTCCGTTTCTTTAAAAATGTATCGCGTTTTTCGAAATTCCGAGTGTGCGTACGAATCAATCGAAAATGAAAATAACTGTAATTAGTGGAATTAACAAATGTGTGTGATACATAGACGTCCTATTCGAAGCAGCGATCAAAAGGATTGTGAAGGAGGTAACGTCAAGCAGTAAGTAAATTTGCATGAAATTTAATGTTTAAGTTCGAATAAATATGATATAGAATAAATTTTGAAATAAATATAATATTGACTGTTTTAAAGTAGATAAAATGAACAAATATTTATAGTGAAAATTATTAGAATATTTAGAGAATACCAGTAGAATGTTTATAGTGAAAATAATTATCATATCTTTGTAATTTTTTACTTTGTGTGATTTTATCCATCTCTTCAAAATCAGTTTTCTCGCCGCAACGTTTATTCATAACACAGAAATTTGTTTGTTTTTTTTTTTACAGCCAGGAATGAAAACTTCCCTCTACAACAAATCAACAATCTCAAACTCCGTGCAGCTTGTGGTGAGTAAAGTATCGTCTTTATACCAATCTCGCAGCGAGGAAAATCTCGAAAAAGTTATCGATAGAAATGCTTCGCGGACTATCGACAAAATCTGACTTACGATCACGAACACGCGATCCACAAATGGCTCTCGAGAAGCACGGTTCTTATGTGACGATAAACGCGTGCGAGCGACGTCACATATATCTCGTAAAAATCCGACGGAGTGAAGTTTATAATCCTAACTCGCGACACCGTTGCACTAGTGGCGCAAACGTGTTGCCGGCCAGAAACCCGAGATCAAAGTAATCCCGTTCCGAGAAACTCGCGTATCCCGGTCAAAGTTTTTTCTAATTGGACCGCGAGTTAGCCGGATAAGAAGCACATCGGAGAAGGCTACAGAGAACGCGCTGCTGCGGCGACGGCGACTTAGACGGAAGAACGAAACGGACGAACGTTTCTCTCGGAGACGCTCTTCGTTCGTAGAGCTTGTGGAATCTTCCAATTCGACTAAGAAACTCGAACGCCCCTGCAAGCAGTTTAATCGAATTCCACTCTGCGCGCGGGTCCTTGCTTCCAATCTATATATTCCGGTTTCCTGACCTATACACCGCGTTCGCGTACACGTGTCGATGTGCATGTATACGCGCGCAGACAATCCGAAAAAGGATCAGATTCTTCGCCATTTCTTATCAGATCGGTAACTCCGCTTGTTGCAAAAAAAAAAAAAACGGTAACGACCGCGGATAAAAATCCTTTCTAAAATTTCTCCGGAAATAGCTCTTCGATAAGCAGTTATTCGATTCTTGAAAACGCCATATCCTTGAAAACGATCAGTGTGAATGTAACAAAATCGTCTCGATATGTGCTCTATTAATGAATCTAAGTTCGATTGCTTTATTTTACTCGTGTACAGAACAAACGAAACATCAGTTAAATATTATTACGCAATAGCTTCTCTCATAAACTAATTGTTTGAACAGAAAAGCAAAAACAATGCCATTATGTAGATGTGTTACGCGATAAATTCGTGTTTGACGTCCGAAAAAATATATATCCTCTATATATATTTCAATGTATAAATATATATAGAGAACGTCTATTTCGAAGGAAAATATTAGGTGCGGTTTAGATTACCAGTCTACTGATCGTCGTATCGAATATCGATTGGCGGAAAGAAACGTACGAGAGAGTCGTGCAGCGCGAGTTTCGCGTTAAAGCGCATCTACAGTTGCGGAAGATCTAGTTTGAAAAGTTATAGAAGCGCGGTAAATGTGCGCGTTAACTTTTGTTGATCCTCCGAAAGTTAGACGAAAGCGCGCGTTTGGTTATGCAGTCATGAAGAAACCCGACCGCCTGAGTGGGTCGATTTTTTCGTCAAACTGTAATAACTTACGGACAAGTCGTTGAGATTCTCTAATTATTATTTACCGATGCAACTCGCTATCGCGTTTTGTCTACAGATCACGGTGACTCTCGGATTTGTTCTCAGAGACAGACTCGCAACAACCCTACGCGTCTTCAATATATCTTCGCGATCTTTCGAGATGTTCAAAATGTAAGTTTGACTTTTTCAATCTCGAATTTATCTCCCGAGAAACAAAACGTACTCGATCGCTGGACAAGAAATCTCTTCCACCGCGAGATTTATGTTCTTAAGTTTTTCAAAATTTTGAAAACTCGCCAAGGCTGCCTGGAGATATTCAATTTCGATGTATTTTCCACGTCATGTCATCGCGCGATAAATTAAAAACCCATTGAAAAAGATCCTGTGTATAAAGAAACAAACTGTGTGTGATTTAACGAAAACTGCCCGACCCACTTTCAAAGGGAATTCGCGCGCCATTCGTTAAAAACTTCTATTTCGTTCGCGGTGATTTACGCGACGTCGATACATTAGGTTTATCTACATTCAATGCGAGCAATGCAAATTACAATCGCGCAAATTCGACGATAAATCTCTGCTTTACCGTTCAAATAATGAGTTAGTTAGTCGCGCAGTATTTTCGCGATAATGCGTTCTTCTCTTCGGTAAGGATCCTTCGTTAGAAGGATCGACCAAAACTTGCCGCGCGCGTTTACCTTCGGGAGCGTCGCTTCTGCCCGCGGCCAATTACCAAGTTTCACGGCTCCGGAAATGATTGTTATAATTCGCATTTATCGCTCGCTATTTATACTCGTCAAAAGTTCCCGCGTCGGGAAACGAGCGCGAGTGCGTGAAGGATACTAATTAGTTACGGAAGACTCGCTTTTAACGGGATCGTTAATCATCTCTCGCGGCTGGCGGCGTCTCCGCGGCGGACGCGAGAATTTCGCTTCTTTATCTCGATCTTTGTCTTTTTCTTAATGTTTCTGTGTGTTCGCGTCGGTTCTTTCGCTCTCACACGTTACATCACCACCGGGAGCTAATCTACTTTCGTGGCGCAGTAGTAATAATCCTGATCGCACGGACGTGTCTCCTTCCTTTTCTTCCGTCCATTTCTTTCAATTAGCAACTCGCTGACTATTCGTATTAAACGTCTGTGTTCGGAAGTGAGACTTCTGTCAGACCTATCGAGTTTATTCTGTGCAAAATCGTTATCGCAACTCGAAGTGGTATGTAAATAAGTCGTTAACGTTAAAGTATGACCTAAATTCTCTCCGAGTTTGATCGGAGCTCGTTTACATGGTGTAATTTACGCATTTACCGAGTAAATGCAATGTACAGACTTTCACGCGTCCTGTCGCTGATGAAATTTGCGAGAGGATCGATCCGTAGGACTACCGGAGTTGGTGCCAATAAAGTTAAGTCGAAAGCGGAAAAGTTAAGCGGTTTGCGAGTCAGAGTTTACCTAGCTCGAGAGCTTGACTAGGTGAAAATGTTGATTTATACAGTTTTAAATTTCGCGAATTTTTACATAGTTTGGATTATACGCACATTCATTTATTTCAAACCGGTTAATTGTGATGAAAAACAAATTTTTGCAGAGCGATATATAAAGATGTATTTCCGAAAACAGACCGAAATAAACCTAAGCAACACTCGCGAAACTGCGTGCAAATCCTCTTATTAAAACTTTCCCGCAAGAATGGACTGCAACGAGTGAACTTAAAACGGCGAAATAGATTTTATTTTGAAAAAAATTACACATTTTGTGTGCGGACTTTAAATTAATTTAAAGAGACTTTTAATTGTCAAACAAACACTACACGTTCTCATATGTTTACACGCGTATTTGTACGCGTACAATTATTATTATTATTTAAACTCGTGATAAAATATCGTCAACTAATTGGAACTATTCCATCAAAAGGATACAACTTATCGAGCCGTTATTTTTCACAACGCGATAACGTTACTCGAAACCGCAGCAGGGTTTCGCTCTCGAAAGCGAAGTTTAATTTCCCGTGTCGCGAGCAGCGCCGGCCACAATCGCTCTATAAGAGGAGCAAAAAGGTGATATATCGCCTGCGCGCCTTCAGCGTCAGGACGCACTCGTGCTTAAACTAATATCCTACTGACCGTTATCTGTTAATTACGGATGCTTCTTGCGCGCGCGCGCGCGCCCGATGTGGCGGAGAATACCCTCCGTTAAATTTTCACCGCACGTAGAAGGCATACCGTGAGTATCGGCGGAACATATGTGTGTGCGGCGGCGGCTAAGTGTGAGAGGGAGAGGAGAGGACTCGCCGGACCCCGACTTGCGCGCTAACTGCGGGATCGCCAGTTCGTACAGGGCGATCCACGTATGTTAATATCTCTCTAATGTAGTCCGGCATCGCTCACCCGCCTCGACCTACCGCTAGCCCGGCGCATCCACCGAGGGATTTCGGGATTCGAGACGAGTTTCGAGCAGAATTCCGTTGGCCCGCAAGAGAGGCTACGGAGGCTTAATTTACAACAATGTGCTCGCGCGCGCGTTATAATCTATCTAGCTCGCAGAGAGGGGAATTAAACAATCGTCGCGAATTCGAAGCGACAACAATCGCCGCGATCTCATATCTCGTTTCTGGGTAGATGCACCATCGGGCGAATCACGAGCGACGAACCGGAAAGATGCGGTATCGTGTGCTTTTGTATACGGGATATGAAATTACATGCGCATACGCCTTGTAAGCGGCAAAAGCTCTTGGCGAAGTACTTCGACCAACGCGACCAGTGGTGATCGTATTTCGCGTAAAAGCTTCTGCGAAATCGATTATGTATTTCATGAATCTGTAAACAACGACGCGGCGCGAACTGTTGGGAACAATTGCCGTGAAATGCATTGAGAACGTAAATAAGTTCTTTTGCATTAAATTTTATAGCCGTTTTATAATTATACCTCGGCTAGAATTTCAATCACGCGAAGAAAATTTTAATGAGAAAAGAGAGAGAGGAAGAGAGAAAGATGTAAACAGATGAATATTTTCTCGTAACTTAATATTTCGGTCGCATCGTCGAGTTGGTTTGAAATATATTAATTTAATTACGGAGCTGTGTCGTTCAAAGACGGCGATTATTTTTATATGAAGAGCGATTTCGTGTTTAATCGCAACTGCCGGTCGTTCGCGCCTTCACGTTAAATAACGACGGGACATATTCATGTCTACAGGATAAGGGGATACGTTACGTACGTGCTTTCGAAAGCATGCCATTATCCGCGCGAATGGCTATTGTTTCCCGATAATACAGTCGCGGTTCTGATAATCGCCACTCGCCGAAAGTGGAACGACCGCTAGCTTTTACCGTCGCAGTCCTTTCCCGTCGCATTTAGTGCTAACGTAAAATCTGGACGCGATGCGCGTTTACGAATCATCGATGCTTCTTGTTTTTACTTGTTTTTTTCTTTTTTTTTACAGTTACTGCAGCGTTTGCAACCACTTTATACGTGATCGTAAACGATAGAGCGCGCTTTTGTCAAATAACGTTTATCGGCTTCGGCAAATCTGCGCGAACGCGCTGCTCTTCAGATTATAACTACTCACACAATGACAACTATCCATCCGTCCGTATAAATTGTGTTTTTATGCGTATAATTTTCAAACAAATCGCCACGTTAAATCGCCGCATCTCGTTCCGGCGAATATCGTCGGATTTATTCCGATATTTATGAACTTAATATCCAGCACACGCGCGCATTTGCACGTTTTCAAACTATCACAAATATATACAACTATGTATATATTGTATATATATATATATATAAAGTATAAGTTCACAAATCCGCGATAAACGAGATTCGACGTTAATAACGGCTAGTTAACGCGACCAACAAAGCGCGAAATTGCGATCAGAACGCACGGGAATGTAACGAAACAAACATAAAAAATTCTATTAGTATCGCGTTTCGCGAAAAACAAAACAAAACAAAAAAAGAGGACACGCCGCTGGCGTCGATAAATATACGCGCTCGTTATGAGCAGCTTTCTGTCCGTCCTCTCTGTGCAGTTTACGGCGAATGTCGCGGAGCGTTAATCCAACTTGCCGTTATTACATCCTCCGATATACACTCGCTCGTCATCAGGCGCGCATCGTTCTAAGCTTGAAGTTGTGTGTTCGACGGAATATACGCGGCGCGATATTCGATGTAATACGTGGCGTCCCTATTATAATGCATACAAACGCGCATATGAGCGGGGTAAATGGGCCAGCCAGTGAGTCTTCGGCATACGGGAAATTGAGTGGCACCCCGAAGGAAGCACCGCGGCAGTCAATTCGAACGAAATGACCGAAAGATATGACGTCTACGGCGTTACGAGTTCTCCGGCGTGGAATCGCGAACGTGTCTCGCGGAGAACGAAATTGATATACACACATACAGTTACTCTCTATTCGGATGATGCGCGTCTGTGTTATTTCACAAAACTCACATTTGTGAGATTATAAAATCGCGTAGGACATGTAATGCACGAAATACTCAGGCTGAAATACTTTTTGTAAATATGCTTTAATATTAAAAAAGATAATGTATGTAAAAAGGGACATTTTGGCGCATTTGTTGTTTGTGTGTATGTGTGTGTGTGTGAGAGAGAGAGACAGTTAAAGTTAGAAAATTCTATTACGTCCGTCACATAGAAAACACATTTTCTATTTTCGGTAAACTACGCAAATAATGTTTTGCATATCATATCAGAGTTTCGGCGTTATTATGTAATCACATATTTACGGTGTGTGTTTTCTATATTTTTCCGTTATACGGTTCCGTGTGATGGAACGTCTGAGCTCGTGACATAAAATCTCCGAGGAAATGGGTAACTTTATCCTATCTTCTCTCGTAACTCGTGTAACCTCGAATATTACATTTGACAAGAGCAAAATGGGGAAGACGAATATTTCTTTTGACTTGTACTTTTGTCACATGTCGCTCTTTTCGAAATTTTTCAATGTGCGCGACTCTGCACTTTCTCTTCGCGTTTCCTCGGCTCGCTAATACTTGGCCGCCACATCACATTTCTTTGTGCATTCAAATTCTTTGTGTTACGCACACAGAAAGCGTCTTCTTTCTTTCTTCTTCTAAAAACTCGTAACTGTTTTTCCCCAGACTTAAGATTGGTTTTTCACAAACTACACATAGGTATATATTTGTCGCCCGTCCGCGTTTTCTTTCACAATCAGTAGTTTCTTTTTATATGCATCGGGATTTGTAACAAAAAGACTTTTGAAATAATATCTAAACAGAAGTATATTACGAGAAGAAAATTTCTTATATCAGAAGAAGTTTTTATATGAATTATACATCCTGAATGCGCGATCTGATTTTTAACTTACGTAACTATGTTTTTCCCTACATGGTAAATCGTCCGTGATACACTTTCACTGAGCAATTATTGCCTCGCTTTGCTATAAATTCTCGACAGAGTTTCTTTCTTAGAGAGAGACTCTCCCCTATGTATATGAGCTCGCTACATGAATTGTGTCGACATCTGTGAATAACTTTTCCGGTCGCAGATTTTCAGTCAGAGTTTCCGTTAAAAATAAAAGTCGGCGCGGTGAGCCCTTAAGCTCGAAAATCAGCGAACCGTGATATTCTTCCCTATCGATTTTGCGGGCGGACGAAACACGAGTAACTCCGCTCTTATTTACCGAATCGCAGATTCGCGCGATCGCTCTTCCGAGTTGTCAGGTGGATCGAAAGTTTCGAAAGAAATATTTCTTCCCTTTTCCCACGCGCGGTGCAGCCGCGGCCACGAGAAGCCGCGGAGGAATTTACCCGGAAAACATTTCCTTCCACTTGAGGCGCGCCGCAAAAGTCCCACCCCTCGCGAATAGGAAGTTCCAGCACGTCGAGTAAATTATGGAGCTGAAGTAGCGACACGCGTGATTCCCAGTTCGACCTGACGCGCGAGCGCGCGCACACAAGTATGCGGGGCACCGAGGCCGAAGGGAACTGACCCGCGATGATAAACGAGCGGCCAGATCGACTGGTCGTAACTTCTTGCGCGCCGCGCTTTTCCTTCCTACAAAACGTTGCGCCCTGCATCTACGCTACACCGAATCGAGAAGTGGTTCACGTCACCTGATAATTTATTATTCGCGTGGGCGCACCGAGGCGAGTTTTTAGTTCCTGCCGATACGGGCGATCGTTCACGTCGCGCGGCTCTTTACATTCGTAAATTTATGCACTTCGGCAGTATCAGCAGTATCGGCTCGCGCGAATTCAGCGAGAGCGCCAATAGTTTCCGCACTCGCGTATATCGATGCGGCAAATCGATATAGCATTGGAATATTAATTACGTAGATAGATTTAAATCTTGCACAAAACATGTCACGCTATCACAATAGCGTTTTTTTATACTTTTTTTTAATGAATCACGACACAATGTGGCACTTGGGAAAAGTTAGATGACGGGTTTATTTCTTCTCCGACGTAATTCTTGTTATTTCTGGTACGATGCATTGAAAATGAAAAGCGACTTCTCTTGAACTGCAGTTGAGTGAATGCTGTGCTATTTGCGCCGAGAAGTGCGATGAAAAAATTTAGAAAGAAAGTTTTATTTACTTCAAGAAGGCAAAGTATAAGAATTTCCCTTTTATGTTTTACATTTCTCTTAAAGGCGCTTATATAGACTCGAGGAAATTATCAGAAATTGAGAGAGAAGGAGAGAGATAGCAAAAAAATACAGTTTATTTATCGTAAACAATTCATAGGTGTTTCCAGGACGTATAAATTTACCGTGATCTGTGTGTCGAAGCAAGAAAAATCCCAGCACGCAATTCGATTTTTTTCAATTCCATTCCGTCACCTCTGTTAGTTCTATCAGCGTTATTTACCGTCGCTTTTTGTATTTTTCTTTTGTTCGCCGTCAGCGGCGAGTCCCACGGTGAGGTCGGGATTGTAATGAAAGGAGACATTTTTCGAGAGTGCGAATACGGAAGTTGCTGCAACGAAAACGCAATATTTTCTTCTCGAGAGGTATGTGGCACACGAGTTGTGTCAATTCAACTACGAGAACTTGCCGTGTATCTTCATTCGCCCTTTACGACAGGCAAGCGGTCGTGACATATTCTGCAAGTCCGCGAGAGAAAGAGAGAGAGAGGGAGAGAGAGAGAGAGACTTGAAAGTACAATGGAAAAGAGAAAATTAAATAGAGAACATGTAATGTGTGTACTTGGCGATATTGTGTATACCGTGCCCTACGGGCTATGCAATGCAAGGAGATTATGTCAAACTAGGCTCGCAAATTTGTTTCATACGCTATAACCCGGAATGCAGAGTTTCGAGGCTGAAACTACCATTCCGATTTTTTTGCAAGCAGCGCGCATTGTATTCGAGAATGCATTTTACGGAAGCATGAGAGACACAAAAATCGTAGTTGGAACGATTGTAATAAAAATAAAGCCTTTGTTTATCTTGCTATTCAATCAAAATTTTGAAAAATAGACGATTTGCTCTTTCAAATGATTTTCTGTTCCGTGCTGAAAATTGTTTTAATCCTTGTGTCGCGTTTACGACAAAAAGATATTTCTCGGTGGCGTGCGCAAAAAATGGGATATGTAAGTTTTTAAAAAATAAATGAGAAATTTGGAAAAAAATTTGCACGGTAAATGTAAACAACAATATGAACACATATTAGTACCTTGATTAAAACTGACAAAAGGTAAAATACAGTTTTTATTTTTTCTTTTTTTGTAATAAACTCTGAACATAAGTTAAATAAATACAAGTTAAAAATATTAATCTAGATGTAGTTACAACTTCCTCGATAAAAATGCATTTTTATTTGAAAAACAAAAATGAAAAATTATCTCAACCGTTTTAATGAATACATTTGCTCGATATACAGACGTTTTATTGCGTATATTTTTATTTTTATTTTTTTCAAGCCGTGCACCGAACACGAATATTTACAAATCCCCCCGTTTAATTTAATTACTGCGAAATCGCTTATGGCATTTTGTGTTGTGTTGTGTTTGATATGCGCACGGATGGCAAATTAATCAACTATAGGTTTCGTTTACAATTATTGTTATTCAAAAAGCGCGGCAACGCCGCAAAATCATTTTCTCTGATTTGCAGCAGAAAGTACTTGAAATTCAGATATGCGTTTTTGAATAATATCAGGCAATTTCAATAGTTAATTGTGAAACGAACGCTGTAATTGTCGAAGTTCGATTTGAACAGTAAAGAAGCATTCGCGATGGATCAAATCTTGCTTGTATTGCTGTAAACAATATAGTAACCTGTAGTGCGTAAACACTACAGTGTCAATAATTGTTTGTCAGACTGGCTTTATTACTAAACAAGATATCTGCGATTATAGAATGGATCATAAAACGAGCGCGAATATCGGATTTAATCTCTCTAATGAGAATCGTCTCAAAAAGTATTTTAGCAAACTTCGAAAATAGTTTTATTAATATTTTAATGGGTTTTTTTTCGTTTATTTTCCAAGTTTGCGCGTTTGGAACAATTGCAAGAGAACCCCTTCAGGAATTTAAGGGGAATCCTTGCGACCATTAAAATAATCCTCTCGTCGGCTCAAAAATGTTGAAAAAAAATCGCTCTGAAAACGGATATTTTTATTTTTGTGGTTTGTAAATGTTAACTATTAATGTATTTTTAAACCTTTTGCTTATATTCGTCGAAATATTGCGAAATACGATAAACTGCGTTTCAGCAAATATTCGATTACTGAGAGATATATATTTTTTTTTTAATAATAAATTCAGAATATATCCCGGTAGTCGACGACCAATTAACCAGATTACAATGCAGAGCGTCGAGAGCCTCGTGAAAATCGGGTCGCTTATAGACACGCGGAAGATCGAGTTGGTACACATATATGTATCGATCGAAGCGTTCTACCGGAAGATAAATAAGCGGGGAAAAGGGGGTGCGTATCGCGTGTGCGTGTTGATATGCAGGCGCGTGCACACCGGGCGGCGGTGATTATTCTTGCAGGGTTCGCGTGGCAGCGAATTGTACATAAATATTCTCATGAGTGCAATAGAATCGACCCCGATCTATAGCTCGAGTGCACTGCATGCGATCGCACGTGCTGTCGCGTCCAATTGCGGTGAACGTTTAAGCGGGCGATACACCCTCGGCACGACGACGTGCGAGGAGGTTAATTTTAATTTCGATCTGTAACAATTGTGTGTGTATCTCGGCACGCATCTCTCGTGCCATAAACGAGGTCACGCGGCTTATCGGGCGCAATTTACTCGCGCGCCCGGATCCTCCGCTTTCATTTGGATTGATCACGCGTAATTTTTATTATTTTTGCAACGGGAATCGTCCGGCGCTCGCTCGTGTTTCCACATTCGCACGTGTATAAATATACACCTGCGTGTATATTTGTATGTATATTTACATGTGTACATAAATATACAATTGCATATTTATACACGAATCGCAATTAAACAAAGAATAAGGTTTCATTGTTTATTTGATGTTTTCAAACCATTATTTGCAGGAAGCTCTTCATTTGCTCTGCAAAATATCGTTTACACGTCACGCACGCTGCATTCGGACGCGTCGAGAGAGAAATCACTATTTATCCGCAACAAATGTATGTAGTTTGTCGGTAATGCGTATTCGCAAGAACGAAATTGAATGTAATGGCACTTGCAACACCAGGAGGGGGAATGAAAGAGAAAATCGGTGATCTCTTTTTTACGAGCGGTCGGCGATTATCGGGACACGTAACCGCGATTGTCAACCGCGATTCAAATCCCATCGATCCCACCGCACACTTACCGGTTTCTATCGGTGAACGAGTGCGAAAAGTATCGCCCGTCGGCGATAAACGAATTTTATTGGAAATAAAATGTCGCGACGGCGAACTATAAACTTCCGTTGTCTGTTCCCGCGAGTGTATATACATATGTACATATATATATATAGTAGCACACAACCATCGGCGAGTGCGACCGGTATATCGATCGATCGTGTTGCAGCCCGCGATACCTGTGCGCCCGCCGACCACGCGGGCGTTAAAATTAAATTACGCTCGCTCCGGGAGACACCGCCAAGAAGTATGGGCTAGCTTTTTTTTCAAATGGAACAGAAAATCAATGCGCACGGGGGTCGCCTCTCTCCGTTCGCGGGCGATCGATGCAAATCGAATCTTTGTTTGACGTTATCGAGTAACACACAGTCAGCGATTCTACACGGTCATTAATTTTACCCGAGGATAGGATTTTTTGGCGAATCCAGATAAAAGCTATTAAAAGAGACAGTAGAAAACAATCTAATCGCGATATCCGTCCTGGATTCGCTTAGAAAAATGCAGAAAAATGTTGCGCGAAAAAATGTTGCAAATTGAACTCGTTTGTTTTTTGTTTATCGAGAAGTCGTGTTTCTTTTTTTTTGCGTGTGACATGGTACACACATATAACTTTTAACTAATAATCGGAGGTGTTACAGACTGTATGTTACGAACAGTCTCACGATTCAATATACACCGAAGCAACCTCGCGAGCGAGTGTGCTTCTGACTTTCGGCTGGTAAATAGTAAAAAATAATTTCGCACGAAGCGCAATTCATTCACGGCGGCTAAACGAATTCCGATGTCGTGATTCGGGCGGCGCGCCCCGTGTGGCGGGAATTTACGATTCGGGCATAAAACACTCCTTGTAAACGTGCACGTAATCGCGCGCGCTCGCCACTGCAATAATTATTACGAACGACGACGGGCGCCGTTTTGCGGTAAGCGGGCTTTGCGACTGACACGTCCCGGTTACAACAACGCGAGAACATATATTCGCGGTTCCGCGGGGAGGGTTGAGCGGCGACGTCGTAGATCATTATTTAGCATAGCTTTCTCGACGGTCACGAGGCGGAAAATGGAGTCGGCGAAACACACCGGCGCGGCGACACGACGCGACGGCTGATTCCGACGGAAAAGCGCCGCGCAGAAACGGGAATGTCAGTGAAACCGGAAGCTACATGCCGAGCGTCGTCGCGCGTGCGACATTTTCACCGTCTCTCGACCGAGCTTGACCAAGACCGGCGGAGCTGCTGACTCGACAAAGATTTATTATCATTGACGCGGCGCGCGGTGACGACGTAAAACATGATGAATCGTATTCGTATCCTCGTCACGTGACGCGCCTCCGCGCGAAACGTACACGCGGCTTTCTAATAAGTTTTAATTAATCGTCGCTCGATTAATTTATCATTTACGCCGCTCGTCGCTCGTAGGGTCGGACGGAATTTAACGCGCTCCCGTTATTATTTTTAGATAGGTCGCATTACGCGAGCGAACAGAAAGGATGAAGGAATCGGAAGGAGCTGCGGGTATAGTCATATTTAAGACGTTATATGAGAGGAACGACGGAATTTCCTGCGCAAACATTTATCTTGGCGCCTAATTACGCGGAGCTATTTGAGGCTGGGACTGTATTAAAATTACGCTCACACACACACACACACACACACGTGAAGACACATTGCGAGCACAGAATATAACTAGTCTAATATAACAGAATTAATTTTGAAACAGATTTACTTACTTAAACTTTTGAAACTTTTTCAAGTAAAACCGAAAGTAATGAGAAGAAACTACAAACGTATAAAATACGAAAGTTAAGGATAACAAGATACATTTATAATAAGAACGAGAAACGTGTAAAACGATAATCGAGTTGTGAAATCGATTCACACTCTCGTATTCGTGACTCATTTCTGCGGCTAATTTCCGCGAATGATCTCATACCAGGTGAATCATGAATTTCACACGTAAGACCGTTCTATTGTTTCAAGTAATTATCGCGTACGGGGATTTTCTATTGTCGCGATGTGTGACAACCATTATATTATAGGTATATGTTGACTCACCAAACTTAGTTTATAAATTATTACTTATTCACAACTCAAACTTGGGTTAATTGTGATCGATCGTACTCTCAAGTACGTAACAAAGTATTATTAATGAGACTAATTAAACTCGATTTTGCGCAACAATATGAGCATTGAATATTTCATGTCTTCGTGTATCGAATCGTGTAATAACGCTTCCCCTTCGCGCGATTTACTGAGCACTGAGCTTCTATTCATGAGAAGTAAGTTTACTCTATAATTACGAAATACTAATATATCACGTGGATGTATTTCCCAAAACTATATGGAAACTAATTAATTAGAACTAGTTCTCATATAATATTTCAAGAAACTCTGTCTCTCTGTTCTGGAAAGTTTAATTTAGCGCGGGATCGCGTATCCCTTTGATGTATCGCGTATTGTTGCTGCATTACGTGACTACATAATGTTACAACAATAAAAATAAGACTCGTGGATTAAGTTAGCTATTAAAGAGCTTATTGTCAGGCGCGCACGTGATCTGAAGGGTATTGTTCGGATCATACGTGTATGTATGTGTGTGTGTGTATGTCATGAGATGCGCAGCATATATATCTGCTCAGATATTAACGCGTGAACAACGTGACGTCCAGCGTTTATTAATATTTACTCACGTGTCATGCGAATATCGCCGGGTCGTGTATCGCGCGCGGCTCTTATTAAATATTTAATACTTTAATCGCGCGCGCGGCATAGCAGCGATGTGGGCGTTAGTAGTCGGTAGTGGTAGGATTTTGCGGAAGCGAGCAGAAAATAAAAACACACGTGTGTGTCAGAGCTGTTGTCGGCGTTAAGCGGCTCGAAATTTCGTGCGCCGTTCGGCGAGAAAAAAAGATTTTAATCGAACGTCCCTGTTACGCGGGCTCCGTTTCGTTGACTAATTAATGTGAATTTCAGACCCGTCCAATCTCTTCCTCGTTCGTTCGTCGGATCGACGGTAACGAATTAAAAAAGAATTTAATATCGTCGGCGGCCAATAACGCTATATGATTAATTAACTCGCCGGTGTACGTGGATGCGCGCCTTCTTTCTTTTGTATTCGCCCGCCGGTGTTGCCGGCCCGCTTTTTCTCCATTAATCCTTCAGTACTTTTTACGATCGCGCCTCTAACGCGATTGCGGCATTAAAAAGTCAGACGCAAACATCGGTCGATGCTCTACCGTGTCGTTGTTCTACCTATCGTTGTTCGCGACCAACAAGAAAGAGTTGGAAACAATATTGATGCAACATATTATTGAGCAGTTGCAGAGGGTAAAAGATTTACAATCGTGAATGCAACCAACTGCTATTATTATTTAATTGTGGATATGTTGTTTCAAAAGCTCGTATATATATCAATAAAAAATTATCTTAAAAACTACATAATTTTATTAAGCGGAAACTTCGTATTTTTCAGTTGAAAATTTTATAAAAAAAGTGACATCGCTTCGCACCGCGGATTTTTCATCAGCGCTTCTAAAGTAAATGCAAAAAATCGTCGAAGAGCCGACGATATACGATTACTTAGTTTTGCGGCGCGACGACGGCGTCGAGAAATATGAAAGCACCGGCATGCGTCTAGTAATAATTCATATCCCCGTCATTTTTGCTCTTGGCTCCTTCTTCTTCCGCGTAATATCACGCCATACATATCGTACGTTGCTGCGCTCTCGCAGCAGCTAAGATTTTCTATTCTACGTATTCATCCATCATCGTCCGCGCTACCAAGCTGTCTCGATACGGCTTCTGTTGCGGCTGCGACGACTTACCAGTCATACAACGTTGCTTGAAACAATTTCTCGAGCACAACAAATAAAAGTACCGTATCAAACATGTTCAAAAATTTTTTTTAATAGTTTACTTACTAATTTGATTATCAAGACGGGAAAAGTTTACATTTTGTACATAAAAAATATTTAATTTATGTCAAACACGAAAAAAAAAAATTATTACCGACGTCGATGTGTGGCACAGAATTTCGAAATCTGCAGTTTGAAAAAAAAAATACGGTTGATATTTTATATATAATAAAAAGCTTTAATATACATTTTTTATGTACACATTTTTGTTGTCGTGCGTAAGCGCGTGGAAACACAAAGCCTGGATTTTAAAGACAGCTGATCGTGCAATTTTATTCCCGAGCGAAGCGCATTAACGGCTCAAATCGAAACGGATCTATTTACGGAATGCGCAAGGAAATTCCGGTAGAGTTCGTATTACTCGGCTTTACTTTTCTTTCCGCTTTGTTTTTCCTTCTTTATTAAGGATAAAAGGCGAGTAATCCGATATTTAAGATGAGTACAACATGAAGTGAAAACGGATCTTAACCATCTCTCCGATGGCGCACTTAGCTCGGACAGAGCGAAATAATCCGAATTCCTCAGATTCTCCGCGACACTTATATAGATTTTAGTTGTTTTCTCGCGCGACACGATTTACTATTATAAAAATATAATAAAATGACATAAATTCTATGCAACTTTTGCGCGGGAATAAAACGTATTTTAACACAAAGTATCGTTTGCAGAGGACAAATAATATCTCGTCTTGGCAAATAATTTTCTCTCGATTCCAATCTAATCTACATAATGCTGACCAAAATTTATCGCGATTCCGCACAATCGCGCTCTTAGAAAATGTAGCCTAGCACAATGGTAGACCTACGATGATTTCTGCGGCTCCTTGTTATCCCAGGTTCGCGCCGAGGGGTGCATACGAAATTAATTTCTTGTGCGTGTGTGTACTCCTTCCAAACCGACATCGATCGATAAATAGCCGGGAGAGTGTTAGGAACAACGGCTAAGTGCGCCGAAACGACGTGCGCACTCTCGATAAATTACATGAAGGATCTACTGCGAAAGTGACTGTAATTTGCGAGTGGAATGGACGCCGGAAATATTCGCTTGTCAGAGGAACAATGAGCGCATTTTGCGTCAAATCGCGAAGTTACTATGCGTGTTAAAATGACTGATGGGGCAACGTTCTTTGGGTTGTGTCGATATCTTTTGACGTCTGAACAAAACAATCTAAAAAAAAATAATAATAAATCTAAAATAGGAAAGCAAAAGAAAAGTGAATCTAAATTAATTCTACATATTTGTCTTGAAAGTTTGCGTGACAAGAGAGGAAAAAATGTAAAACAACAACAGAAAAAAGATTTATTATTATTGAATTTAGGAAAAAAATGTGTCAAGCGTGATTCAATTCTGTTAGAGGATGAATCGTGACTTAGGCTGATCCGCATTGTTATTGTGTTTCTGAAGGATGAACGTGTCTGTGAGGGATAAGCGCAAAATTACGGGCGTCTCGCCCCTGGTAACGTAAAAAATGATTATGAATATTTCAATAAACCGTGCCATCTCGTAGAAGATTACAACGCGACATGACAGCTTCGTATCACGTCTCTTGTAGAGTTCTACGATAAATCTTGAGCTGCGCAGATGGATGAAAGCTTAAGACATCGTCACAGTATGACAGAAATTGAAAATAATCTAGACACACAGATTCTTTTTCTGTCACTACGTCGTGTTTAATAATCTGTATTCTTAACTCTAATATCTAAATGTGAATAATTTGTTTTTAGTTTCACACAAAAATAAATGTTTTTACAATATCCGTTTATTAATGTTGCCGTAATAAATAGAAAAAACAAATATTACAAAAATTTTTATTTTTCAAAATTACGTGCCATTTTTACGTGCGAACGTGTTATAAAAAATGGAATTTGCACAATTTGTTTGCGCGAGAAAAAACGGGCCCCATAACTCGCATGGTAGAATCGACTTTAATATCTATCGGATAACAATAAAACGTTTTATTTTCTTTTTTTTTAACATCAATGTTATATGTAATTTTTTTCCAAAAGTGTGTAATTGATGAAAAACTACAAGCCGCGATTTGTTTGCGAGTGATAAAAGTTTATTGCCATTTTTTACAAAATGTAAACGTTTTGTTTTTCAATACGTACGTAAGTATAACAAGAGGTTTTTAAGTCACTTGTAAAAAAAGGAGAAGTGGCCACTTTATTCGTTTTTTAAGATGTGCAGAGACAAAATTTGCCGCGTTCGTAACAACTGCGCCGAAGTAGAACATCGATCGTACTCGAGATAGTTGAAATCTTGCAAATTACAAAAGGTTGACAATATCAAACATTTAGGAAACGTGCAAACAACGAAATACATTTTGCAAATAGCAGAATAACGCTATACTGTTGACAAGTTGCAAGACTTATTACGCAATGGCGTAACTTATTGTTACAATTTTGCGAGACAGGAAAATCTGTCGGAATTTCAAACTGTCTTCTCCGATACGCTCGAGAGATTTTAATGTAATAACAAGAGAATCACAGAAGAGAGAGAAAAGATGAGTGACGTAATTGGGAAGAACTTTCCAATTTTACTAACTAATTACGCGAGATATCTCACGCCACTAAAACAGAATGACGTTTTGCGTTAAGAATGACTGACGTATTTTCTTTTCTTGACGAAAATCGCAAAATTTTCCTCGGAGAAAAAGGAACTGCGGTATTATTTGGTTCTCACGAGACACGGGATTTCGAGTTAAGAAATCATTCTCTGCCTCTGATGAAATTCATTCCGAGAACATCATCCAGTGTCTTTTGTTTCTTTGAGCAAAAAAAAAACAAAGATGATAGGACGGGTCATCTGTCTCCATGGCGGGAGCCGATTCGGGACACGAATGATCTTCTTCCTCGAGTCTTTTTTTCCACAAGGTCCTTCGGTCATTTAGAACATCGGTGTGCAGGATTGCCAAGGTCTGCTATCCGCCGTTTCCGTTCGTTCGCACCCGGCGGCGACTATAGAGCCGCAAGTTGCGCTACAGAGAATCGGGGATGGTTTTGGGGTTCGTGCGATCGTGGCTGGGTTTCCAATTTGCGAAATTGCCCGTGAGATCGTGCGTTTATGAGCCGAGATAAACGACCGGGCAGGTATCCGATATGTCGGCACCGTCTCATGCGCCACTCCCTTTCCCTTTCCTCTCTTATCCAATCGGATCGGCACCTTTTTCGTTGATGCCGCACTGCGTCTCGTAAACAGTCTCGTTATCGAGGTGACTGCTCGTTGTGTCGGTGGAGAAGGCGGTCACCTTATCAATGATCCGCGCAAACATGTCATACCCAACGGCTCTACTCTATCGATCCCAACCCTCTCAAACGCGCGGCGCACGAAAGCCTTTGGCAACGTCACGTCCACGTGCTCACGCGCTAATTCCGCTTTTCGCGCGTTCGTTACACTGCATTACATTGTGGGGGTTACGTCCTTGCAGCGCAATATATGTATATGTATAAAGAGACTAGGTCGGACAAATTGCGTCCAGAAGATTCAAACGTGCTTGAGACAAAACGTGGATTTCGAAAACACGTAAGTGCACTCGGTTACATATATAGAAGGTGGAAAGGTCGCTAACCCTGGTATGGTCTTTAGAAATGTATCATACTCATAGCGGGAGTTTATCGATCCGCTCTCTTGTATGCGCGACACATTTAGAAACGGGCGTGTTAGCTCTCCTCTTTATCGAGTTCCAATTGAGTTCGTTGAATTGTTTAAATCGTGAAACAATATGCGCGAACGGTTAGAGAATAAATGGCTCTCGCGGGAGCTAATTAAATTTCAATAAATTAACGATATATCCTCCCCTCCTCTCAAACACGAGCGTGCGAAACGAATCGAGCGGTCGAGTTTCAATCGTATCGTGTTTCTTGCCGCGCAAATTACATTACGCGAATTGTGCATAAATAAAATGTAAAAAAGTGTTTAACGTGGCAACGCAAGCAGTTGTGTCTCGAGGCGATCGATTTGTTTGGGAGAAAAAAATCGCCGCCTCTATACGTCATTGATCAGGCTGGAAATGATACGCTAACGAGACACTCGTAAAAAAAATCTCGTTGTTTCGAGGAGGCAGAAACCGCGAAAAAAGGGCAGAGCACGCTAACAGAGACGAAAGCGTCCGATAAACAATTTGGCAAATTGGCTCGCGCCGGATTTATCGAACCAGCGCGCTGACACTAATAGCGCGGCCAGTTTGTAATTTGGTAATGGAACGGCCCGATAACGAGTTCGTGAGCAGATTTCGAAAACTCCCGGATGCGCGCAGAGTTCTTGTATCGTTCATAAATGCAAAACTGCCTGTTTGTTGAACGTCGAGCATCCAATCTCTCACGACTCCGTACGTAGTTTTATTACCGCGAATCGCGATAATATAACGTTAATGTATATATGTATTTTATCAACGTTGCGCACGTGTATAAATGTAAACTTCGCGACTGTGTGACGGCACATCCGTTATCGCGGATTTGTTAAATGTCGCGCGCGCGGATCCGGATAATATTGTATAATTTTCCCGCAGTTCTTTTTCGTTCTCCATTTCATCGTATAAATTCTTTTGTTACGCGGTCGATTTAATGTATTCGATTTACATTTCGAGCATATATACGCGTGGGATCGATCGTCGGGCGCGTCTGTCTCGTGAACATGCAACATCAAGCCGTGACACGTCACCGTTGCTTAAACGTCGTTTTCAGCGGTCGTGGGTACAAAAGTTCTAATTGAGTCTTCGTGCCGGCCTCTCTCTAACTTCTATTCTCAAGTTTCTGACTGTCCCTCAGAGAGATTGGGGTTCTACGAGGGGGAAAAAAAAAAACGTGCGTCGCGCCGACGGCTCTTTGTTGTCTGCATGTCCAGTCGAGGAGAGGGGAGGGCGAAACGAATTTGAACCCCAAACTTTCTTGGCTTCCATTAGCACCACCCCTGTTGACGTTCCCTAGGTCTCGTTTTTTGCGTTTGCTTTACGAGCGCTTTGCATTTTGCCACCGTACGACGGTTTCAACGTGGCTGTTGAATTACAATAACGTACACGTACGTGCTTATTGCTAAAAATAATTCAAGTCAGCTGTATTTGATAATTAAATTTTGCCGTTTGCACGGTGTACGTCACAGTTTTGATGTATTTTGATGTGTATTTTTTTTTTTATTGATGTGTAGAATGAGAGAAGTTGTGCTTGCTTTAGGATGTGACCGGAATTAAAAGAAGAATAGCCGTGATCTGAGAAATATTGCGATAAGGGAAAACTTTATTCTCACGTCGCGAAAGGAAGCAGAAAAATAGCGCCAACTTTTCCTTTATGCGAGTTGTTCCTCGTTTCGCCGCGACGATAATTGGCTCGCCAATTAAAACTTTTTGCTGCTCGGGGGCGGGAATCTGCATTTACTTTCAGTTTCTATAAAAATATTTCCAATGACTTATGTATTCCGGTATTCTTGTACGTGTATTCATAAATATTTCGAGGCTGCTTTAACTCGGTGCAAATTGCGTTATAGTCATCCATTTACATCTTTATAGAGATATTTTGTTTTTCTTTTTTTATTACACCTTCGCAAAACTTGAACGTTTTTATCAAAGCAATACATCTCAAAATTTATTAATGTTTCTGCTATTTTTTTATTAATCTTTTATTAATATAAAGAGAAATTATGTGGCGCACATTCCGCGATTTATATCAATGTCATATCTCTCTCTCTCTCATTAACTTCTTATTATTGTAATCTATTAGTCGTCGCTTAAACAATTGTCGTTCGAAGGAAGACAATTCTTTATAATATTCGAGATCTCGACTTCATCAGCACGGAAACTCATTCGTGCATAAATTCACTCTTGCCTCTTCAGTAATACACCGCACACCGATATGCACGACATTTTTTCTACGCAAATGTATACGCGATCTTTATGCGAATCTACATTACGGACGAGTACGCTACAAAGCACGGGCTGTGTAATCTATCATTCATGCGAACTATAAGAAAGCCTTTTGTATGTACCTGCGTTCCTGTTCTCATCATGATCACCGTATCACCCTTCTTTCAATCGTCATTAATGTCGGGCTTGTCAGGCGTGTCAAAGTCTTCCTTTCGTCATTCGTCAACTGTCGCGTTTTGCAAACATATCTAGTTTGCGTCAGAAAGAATTCAACGAAGCATCCTTCTTTCGAATTTAAATATTTCACATTTATATACGAGCTGTCGATCATCGATCGACTAAAAGTAAAATTTAATTTTCAGCGTAATAATATACTATATATGGAGTTTAATGTAATGGCCACCGACAGCTTCAGAAAAAAAAACTCGGAATTTGTAAAACGTATTTCTCGCGCGAGACTGATTTGGGAAACGTTAATGTACGCGTTTCGACGAACATAAACCTGATATGTTGAAAAGTTGATTGCCAGTTGTAAAATGGATATTTCGCGGGGATATACATATATATACACACACATACACACATATTCAACTCATTTTCCCTTTGATAGTGATGTTAAGATAAAATATTAAAGCTGACAGAGAGAGCGAAATGCTTTTAGAAAAAAAAAAAAAACATTGATTAGTTCCTCCGTGAATATAAAACTTGCAAGAAGAGAACGTACTGCAGTGTATTGAAAAATGTGTATCGGAACCTTATAGAGCTGCAGATTCGCGCGTGCGTATAAAAATATTAGCTAAAAGTATTGATATTGATACATCATAAAATCGACTATTGAAAATCTCTCTCTATCCATTTATCTACTTATCTATCTATCTATCTATTTATTTCTCTTTCCCTCTCTTTCTCTGGTGTATGTTCGTGTAAAAAAAAGGCAAAAATCGTAAATGTGCGAACGAGCAAGATAAACGTTTTCCGTAATACGGAACTCTTTTCAAGTGTGGCAAAGTGTAAAAAATGAGGTTCGCATAGTGGCGTTATAAGATGCGCTAATATCGCGCAAGTTATAAACGCTCGCGCGCGTTGCAGGCGTCGATGACATCGTAGCGCGGTTTAACTTTTGCGGCAACTTTCTGCTTTTCATGATTAGTTTTACGCTATAATATTATGCGATCGCATCGTTACGTCATTTTATACTGAAGGTTATAACAGTCATTTAATAGGTGAGTAAAACCAACGTGTTTTCTATTGTATTCGCACACATCAGCCGCGTAAAGTATAATAAATATACACACAGTGAACACTAATATAATTCACAAATATAATTGTTTTTTCTGAATTTATTTAATGAAATAAAAAAATACAATTTTCTCATACAATTGTACGTCGAAGGAGTTTTACTTTTATTAAATTATTGAAATAAGCACAAAGTTATTGACAGAACGCAATGCCATGTTCGATGGTCGAACACCACTGTGCGAACTTGATGCGCAACATGGTAACCGCGCGTCTGTGTTTCGAAGTAGACGTTTCTAAAACCCCACGGCCTCGCAAATTACCAGACGCGGCGCGTCTCGCATGAACCCCGATGGGCTTATTAAATCTAATCAGGCCAATTTTGCGCGTCTTATCCCCTTGCGAGAAACCCTCTCGTCGGCGTTCGTTCTGTCTCTCTTCCGATCTCTTCGCTATATTAACGCGTCGCGATTACACTTACAGCGCATTAAAGTCAACTGGCCCGTCACGAGAGGGGAAAGATCTTTCGCTTTTCCCTTCGTCCGAGATTTAATGAGAAGGGCACTTAAGTTTTCTCTACTAATTAACAGCGGAGTTAACGGAGATTGAAACGTTGATACAACATCCGGAAAGACGATATCACTTGACGTAGAATTCGACCTGCTGTTTGTTAGATTTAAGAGCTGCTTACGTTGCTTTTAACAATAATTAAACTCTGAAGAAAATAACAGTTTGAGCATCGTCTCAAAAATTAAACTTTTTAAAACAAATATTATATAAATGATAATTAAAATTGAAGAATACGTATCTAAAGGCGAGATTACGTACTTACGCATCGACTAAATTGCAGAAATATATAAAAAAAGAAATATATATTAAAAAAGTAGAGCTCGCAAAACGAGCCGATCAATAGCGATCACGGCGTTTGAATCGCGACAATACGAAATAGCGGGGATGCGAAATCAGAGCACCGGGAGTGATTAAAATCCCACGTGGTGTCATAAAACATTCGTATATTCCAGCGATAAAAGCGAATACAACAGTATTCTTGCGATGGATAGAATGAAGCGATCTGGAAGATTTACGAGCACTAAATATCTTGAGTTCTCAGAAACCGGCGGCGAACTTCCGCATTATCTCACACGAAAAGTTTTACGTACTGCGCGCGGGCATGAATTGCAATCCATTAAGGATCGCGTGTTGCGCAATATCGGAGCGGAGAAAAACGAACAAAGACGAAGAAAATGATTTCACGTAGTTGGGAGAGCGGTTTCATTCGCGTATAAAAGACTCGCTCGCTGCGCTCGCTCGGTCTTGCAACAGATTCGCGCTAGCTTAGATCGACCGTTCGTTGCGGCGTGCCCTCATGAGCCACGATTTGCATCGGGAGCCAGCGTTGCGCGCGACCCGCATTATTCCGACGTGTACGTGTGACATGTTTCATTTACATGATGTGTCACGCCGGCGACACGTCGGCTGCTGCGGAATTACGCGTGCCCTCGCGTACAACAACTGCGTGGCGTATCATAAATCTTTTATGACTTCCAAATGCCATTCGCGGAATTCATTACGCATTTTGTATATGCACCATCCTCGTTCCTCCTTGTGATTGCATTACTTTCAAGAAACCGTGTCGCGGTTATAAGTCATCATACGACGCGCGCGATGCGTGCGTGTTTATCGCGCTTCGCGCTGTTTTATCGTGACGATTTATCAACCCTTTTATGTTCGAAAGCGAAGGAAAACGCGATGAGCGATTGGCAAGAGTCTTCCCACTTTGTATTAACGCGTTGAAGTTGCGATATTATTTCTCGGATTTATCTGCGAACGCGTCGAAGTGTAATTTGCGGAGACGTAAAAAGAACTTTGCGACACGTCAGTCATCTGAATTATCGAAGTTCGCTTCAGGGAAACGTCCAATGTTTCTTTCTGACGCGCGGACTCACGATAGATTCTCCCCGTGCTCCTTTCACGGAGATCTAAATTTCTGCCGAAGCAGACAGTGATTTACATGGACGCGATCGCTCGAACGCATCTCGCAACTAGCAAAACGGGTCGCCGCGCGCGCGCCGTTCACCGAGAACATATCCGAAATGTAAACGCTGCATGGAAGGGAATCTCGCGCTGCCGACTGTATATTATGCAGATATCTGGACAGGAATTATTGCCTGATATCATGCGGGCACAAGACTGGCACGTTGTATATTATTCCATGCGCGGTCTGTTTGATGGTAAATGATGGCACTGCTGTCGTGCGTTTCCATACGCGTCACATCGAGATACGGTGTTTATCTAACGTAACCATCGGCTAATTCAACTTTTTAATGAAATTTGAACAAAACTTGTGGACGATTAATTAAAATTCCAGAAGAATTTTAGTTTGCAAAAGATTTGCAGTTGTTTCTTCAATAAAAAGTTACATTCTTTGCTCCACCACTTTCGAGATATTGAATTCATCTCGCAAATTGATTCTCGAAAGCGAGCTCTTCTCGTTCTTCGTCATTGTCGACGTTCTCACGTTGTCGTCGTCGCGCTCACGGACTTTTCGCAAGCATAAATCTTTCATAAGCGCGCGACATGCGCGCCGAATATCGGACGCGCATGGAGAATCGTCAGAACGTATTCTCGCATAGCGATTATTTATTCTTTGACTTGTGTAAAAGCACGTGCATTCACACGATATCGATTGATGTTTACGACACGCGCGCTCGTCGCATTCATCGAAGTTTGCGTTTCATCATCAACGACACTGGCGCCGATAAAAACTGCGTTGAAGTCCTAAATGGCGCGCGCATAAAAATTCATGGTAGGCATTCGCAAAGGGACAGAATCAAGCAGTTACACGCTTAATAAATGGTAAGTTACTGCGCGAAAATGGACGGGATTCGTTCGCCGGGGTTAATTAACGCCATTTCGCGTGCGGTGCAGCGCAAAAAAGCTCTTGCGCGCGCGGAATCTTTTTTACCCCTTTTTGTCACGCTTGAACGCACCGAGAATTCTCTACGTAATCATCATTTATGTCGACAGAAGTAGAAAAAACTGGACAGCAGGCCGTGAAATAATTCAGTCGGCGCCGTTTACCCGCCTCGATTCCCCGACTCGACACAGCCGGTTTTCGAGGCGCTCTGTGTACGCAACGCAGAAAACTCTGCCGTCGTGTAGCGATTAAGAGACTGTGTTTACGTGCTTCATCGCGGTTTTACGTTATGTACGCATTTAAACATCTTTATTACTGCGCAATATTACGCAAGGTTTACGATTTTGCATTTCACATATGACGCACTTTCGTCATGTTAGTTATTTATCTTAAAATTTTTGTTTATTTTGTAAGCAATGATAGCTCGCGACGTTCTTACATAATTTAAGAAAAGTTTTGCTTTGATTGAAAAAGACGTCACACATAAGTATGTGCAAAGTTTAATACAGCTTTAAGCCAACTGTGTTGTATAACTCACTGCGAATCGTGTGCATATAGACTGTAGTTTGCGCAAATATCCCGCGACGGCTAAATTAGATTGACCCCCGTTGCAACGGAGACCCTGTTGAATTGTCCTATTCGCGTAGCAATTCATACATTTCCTGCGCGGAAGTCACATCGTTGGTGGTAACAACCATTGTATTTTTTTGTTTTTTTTTTTTTTGTTTTGTTTTGTATTTTGAAGGTTTCACGTATAACAAAGAATCGAGAGCGTTTCACAATTTGACATATTGATTTCGACACCAGAATGGCCATTTTTGTTGAAACGTTTATCTTTCTCTCTCGCAATTCGCAAGATTCGTTGACGATCGTTTTGAAGAAATAAGTCGCTGTAGATGAAGAAAAAAAAATTGTTAACTCTCTTCGTTAGAAATACGTCGGTATATTTCTGTGAAATATATTTCCCTCGAGGCTTTGAACACTTTGTGTGTTACGTCTTGGAAGATCCGGCTCATTAAAATAGAAAATTTTCCAGCCTTTGGTAGTAATGCCGTTTAATATATAGGGCGGTGAATAAATTTACATACTTAAAACTGCGCGATGCTATTAATATTCTATCATAGATACTAGAAATTGGATAACAAATTTCCAAACTTTCCGCGCGAGCACCTATATATAACGCGCTTCTAATTATAAATCACTAACAGATATTCGATGATAGTGTGATTAATCGCGTGCAAACTCGCAAAGTTTATTGGAACATTTAATAGCTCTGTGTCAAATTGCGTAGAGCTTGTCAGAAAACATTGTGAATTGAGTTTCATCACGGAGTAAAATCAATCCGATTGCGTGCGCGAGAAGAACAACTTTTAACCACTTCTGTCAGGATGTTGTTATGTTTTAATTAATTCAGAAATCGAAACAGTTACGTGTGAGTTGAAGCTATTTAAATAGTATCAAAATACTATTCACATATTTCTTATCGATACGCGCACGTATACATATAAAATATAATTGATATATTTATTTACTTTGAATTTACTATAACTAAGATTTTTATGTTCAGTAAATTTTAGTTACAAAAACTAACAAAAAAAAAATCAGACAAATCTGTTTTTATTTTCGTAAAAACTGGTTTTCGACCTTAACGTTGAAAAGCACGTTGTCGATTTCGCTACGATTTCCATCTGTTTGATGCTACGTGGCATATAACGATTGAAATATAGCCGTCGCGACAAAACCTTATCCTGGCTTTACAGTACCATTCAAACGGTATTTCCTGCATTCGTAGAATTTCGGACCGTGATATTTTTTTCAAGCAAAACTTTTATCCCGATCGCTTTCGGACGTATCGCGCTTCGTGTTATCGGCTGCTCGCGCAACGCCGCTAAACTTTAATTGACGTGGACGCGCCGAGTATTAAACTGCGTGGACGTCAATCACAAAGGATGCCATTGCCTCGTTGCAGCGTCACTGACACGAACTGGCGGGCAATAAGCGGTTAGTAGTTGGCTGTACCATTGCAAGAGTATCTCCCGACCTGCCGTACATCCTCTTGATCGCATTGATATTCACAAAGTGACCGGTACATGCCTTAATGCGTTTACGGCCGTTCAAGTTTGACGTCTTGTTCTCTCCTTGATGATCCCTAATTCGCTTAAACCTCAAGCATGCTGCTTTCCTCTTGACGCAGTTAATAACAATTCATTATATAAACATATATTTTATGAGGAACTATACAAGTTTACGAACATATATACCGCGTGAATAAATAAAAGTTGTTTAACTAAAAATGATTGTGGCATTTCAATCTAAATATTTCTATTGGAAAATTGTGTTGTCCGGCAATTTAGTTTAGAAATCAATAATCATAAATTTATAGTCAAGCAAAAATTTTAATAATATATTAATTTTATTTTAATTTTTAATACACTAGCTATATTATTTTATGTATTTTCATTTCTCGACTCTTTCTTTTCGAGTTGCTCTAACTTTTGAAAAATCTGACCTTATATTCAAATTAATGTACGGTGTAATGTTATAGTCTAATTAGAAATTAGAGACAGATAGTAATGATCAATCACTTAAACCGCTACGTTGAATTGCCGTTATATATGTGTCAGCTGCGCAATTGGCCATTTAATAGTACATGCATATAAACGATATTTGCGGATAGCGGAGAAATCTGTACGGCACGATATTCACTATATTACTTTGAAATGTATCAACGCGTCAAAAGCTTCAGCTATTGAGCCCGCAATTTACAACTCTAGATTAACCCTGAAATATATCGCACAGAATTCAATTTAACCGTAAAATCAAACCAATCAACGTTGCAAACAATACAGGCAATGGGGTAAATGCCTTTGTACGTGAAATCGCGCCTTAATTAATGTGTTATTGTTAAGGTATTATCGCGAAGCATTGATGGCGCAACTTCATTTTAATTCGTCTTTGATTCAAGAATTCTTTAACTGCAACAATATTCTTAATAATAATAATATTCTTTAACTGCGATATACATCTTTTCATTTATTCAGTTTATGGAGCAAAAATGACATTCGAGGACGTTCACCGACCGGATGAAGCGACGAAACAGATTTACCCGGGCCAAATCAATTTCAGCGCAGTAATAGCTTCATCCAAACTTAAATATAGTCATAGGCGGTTAAAGATGGCGATCGATTGGCGCGCAGCGGCGTATCAATCCCTTTTGCTATTAACGCGTAAAGCCCGAATGCAGCTCCGGTGACCTGAATTCCTAGACAGCGATTGCAATTGAACCGGTGAGTGATTAACTAACGCGTCGGTTCCACGTCGTCGTCGTCGTCGTCGTCGTCAGTTCAGTCAGTTCGTCGACGATATTTGCAATTTATTCCGAGCCGGATCCTGATGGTGTTTAATTGTACGATCCCCCGCCGTAACTTGCGAGTACGCGTCAAGAAACGAGCTATCAAAGTTAGAACGGTCTACTGCCGCGAGAGAAGTAAGAAGGGACCTTTGACATTCCGCCACGCGGAGCCGGCTCATTACAGTTCCTGTATCGGGGAGAAACCTACCGTGTCACAGGTTCCATTACTGTAACGGCTTAGATCGTGCTGACATTCGCAAAGCAGTCTCCGTATGTAAAGGGCTGATATATCCTATTGACAAGCCTCTGCGAGACCGGCTTTATCGCCGATATCGACCGGAGCGCGATTTCACGTAATGAATGTCTGCAAGAAACATTACCCAGGGGAAGCTATGTATTTCCGTGTATAATTTCGAGTATACAAATTTACGCGTATGGAAATATACAAGTTGAACAACAATATGTACGTGGGAGGGAGAGCAAAGAAAACTGTTTGTGAGAAAAAAATTCGTTCGTTAATCGCGAGTTCGTGAAAATTATTTGTGTTTCGATATTTGCGCGACGCTTAATATAAACGGAAAAACCGGAGAAGTTTGTGCTTTCCTGATGCGCGATTCCCGTCGCGATCCATAATTCATAATGACGCCGAACGGCCGATGTCGACATTTCTTCTTGGGCAAACTTAATCGGGAGGATTTAGCGGAATTTTCAATAAGCTTTATATTGTAAATATTTCAGAGGATTTTACTGGGCGATATATAGAGTATATATGTATTTGCCCTTATTTTAGATTTACTTGTTGTTTGCTTGTTAGATTGGAAAGATCTTGAAAGTTTAATAGTAGAGAAGAAAAGTTCCCGGTTCTTGATTGAAATTGCATACGTAAAAAGTACATGCATGTGGCACATAATTATCCGCACGTTAATTATTAATAAATTACTTTTTCGAGAACCAATTGAACATTTCGTTCATCATTTAGCTTGTTAGACAAACATCGCGATATATAAGAGACAATTGATAAGTATCCGAAACGACGCATCAGACAGCAGTATCACATTGCTGTTAACATTAATCTTTCAGAAGAAATGTCTGTCAAACGCCTGACTCATTATCGCACGTAGTGTTTGCGTGACAGCACGCCAAAGTAGACGCTCTCAGTGATTTTTGACAATGCGCCAGCTCACACTTCAACTGTTGCAACGGACAAAATTTACGAAGGGGCTTCAAATTGCTGTCTCATCCGTCTTATTCGTGAAATATCTTGTGTGATTTCCATTTATTTCCGAAAAAACGGCTTGATGGAAAGAAATTTTCGAGCAACAATAAAGTCATCGATACCGTAAATAATTATATATACTTTAGCGAGATGTCGACAATAGCAATGTGATACTATTATTGTTATCTACGCATCGTTACGGCTACTTATCAATTGGTCGTCGTAGTGCGCGTCCTAAAACGTCACGCGCACGCAACATATTTAAAGCATCGTTGCAAACGACTATTGATTAGTAATAGGGAGGGAGGGAGGCAGTTAACTCGTCTCTAAAACTCTCATTTGTCCGTACGAAAAACCAATTTTGCGAATTGATTTTTCGTTGTACGCCAAACGCAGAATCGTTTATCCAACACTTTTTTTTCTAAAAAAAAAAAGCGTGACATTTTATCCATTCGCTTTGCACAGTCGTGTAGATAATTTGTTGTTGCTGTAGCTGCAGGGATTCTCTCGCAAATTCTCTCGTGTATGAAGTTGTTAAAAATTTTTTCGAGCAGTAGAGATACATTATTTCTTGCGGAGGATGATGCACCGAATTTCCCTTTTTCATGGGAGCACAAAAATAATGAAACGAGGGGAATGATATAGATTTTCTTCTTGTCAGACGCTTCCGCGATTTTATGTGTACCCAGGATTTTCGACGGTTATTGAACAAGGCCTCGCGAAATGCGAAATGGAATGCTGACGCGGTGCTCGCAAGCCGCTTTTTCGATGCTAGTGCATTTCGCTGTATTTCATTCAGAACGTTAACGATTTCCCAACGAAAACAAGATGATACTAGCACTGCGACAAAACAATCTTTAACTTTGGCGACTGGTTCTTTCTCATCTTTCTTTCGGCAGGAACGAATTGCAACGTGTGATTTACGTTCGGAAAAACACAAATTACACACTGCTGCAAGTATCATTAAACTCGCGTAATTTTCATCGTATATTTAATTGTAAATTAGTTCTTTTAATTAATCGAACAACAAAATTAACGCTGATCAGATTAGCGAACATAATGAAAGATCGGCCGCATTAACAAATAAAGTACATAACGAGAAAATTAATTTAATTCAATCAATGAGGTGGATTAATAACGAGCTTACGTTGGAATTATATTTTTTTGTTGGGCGCGTGTGCGACATATTATCTTTTAACGAGCAAACGTAATCAGTTATTCAGTCGTGATGAATTAATTGTACACAAATAATAAATAACAAATCAATGTGAGCGATCGAATGGCGTTAAATTAACACTCGTAAACCGATTCAATTATTTGCGGTTCCGCCGTTACCTCGGTCATAAATTGCGAAATACATAAAACACGGAATCACGCGCGCGCGTGAACCAAGTTTTCACCGAATCACTCTTTGAGAAGATGCGACATTTGGAGAGAGATGCTACTTGTAATGTTATACATAATTTACCATCATTACGGCGCGAGTCTAACAGCATAAAGTATGACTGCGAATTACCGCGGAAAATTAAGACGAGAAGGGAAAATTAAGGTAGCGCCCTTGCGTAGCCAAGTGCTACTTTCGTTAATTGGTAAATACGTCACCAGGAATATATGCGCGATTCAAGCCTACGTTACTTATGACTGTATTCAGCGAATGCAGATATTTCGCGGATATTTTGAGAATCAAGAATATAGAAAATGATAATGTAAATAATATTGAATTTTGAAAAGTTATATTGATTAGGAAAAATCAGTAATTCGTACGTGTGCGATATAACAAATAGCAATTCAATATTACACACAAACACACATGTGGTATAAAAATATAATTAAACTAAATATCTAGTATCTAATATATAAACGATTTCAAGCAGAATAAAATTTAGAATATCTAACAAATATGCAAACACTCACCTGTATTTCGTCCAATTGCAAATAGCCAAATGCTGGCATGAAGCTTTTGTGTGCGAGCGCGATCTCGTGGATTAATTAATCACGTGCTTGTTTTATATATACATTTGGGCACTGAATTCCGCTAATATTTTATCAATTAGTATCTGTATCCGATACGATCCATTATGCGCTTTTGATGATCCTTTTGCTTCTCGCAAAGTTGTTCTCCGGCACGAGTTTCCATAATACTACCAATCGCGAACGGCACGTTTTCACACAGTTCCACACACAGCTTTGCATAATTATATTGGGATTAACCGCATCACACGGTTCGTATTTCGATTTTAAAATATCGGTTTTAATTAGCTTCGCGCGATAAAACTCTTTGTCGGTTCTTTAACGTATATCATTCAGTTTCACATGTATCTATATCTTACGTTTATTTTGAAACGCCTAGTTTAATGCAGCGTCTGATTCATCGTTGATGTAAAACGTGTGAAAAGCTTTGGTTGTGTCTTCCTCGGAAGATCGAAATGTTTGATAATAGAAGGGTGACCTTCTCTTCACACCCATGCCAAGTTTCCACGTTTATAATTGGTCGGTAAGAGCTTCCGATCGTTATTGTTATCCCCGCAGAACCGAGTCGTGAATGCAATTTGGCTGGTAGGTAATTTCCATAGAAACTTTAGCCATAAGATAGTGCGGTCTGAAGAGAAGAAGGAGACAAACCGCGCGATACGTATCGAATGGGCACGATGTTGCATTATGTTACGTATAAATGTTATGTGTATGAATAGAATTTTATATTTAATATAACAATTTTTTTTTAGAATTAATTATCTACACATTTTAAACAAAGTTAAACTGTTTTCTTACATTTTATTTTTAATTACTTTTTGGAAACTTTAAAATGCGCGCGTGAAATTGAACTGAAAAAGGCATACTGTGAAGAGAATAAGTTGGGAAAAAGTTTTCTGGACGAAAAAAATGCCACTTTTTAAATTTAATCGATATTGTTGCCAAACTTTTCAATCATTATTATCGCACGTCCCAATCGAGTTTCTAACGCAATTTAAGCGGGAAGTTGCGCGAGAAGTTGGCGAACGGAAAATGAAGGGAGTGCGGAGGAGGATTGGTGAAGGGCTTGCAGGCATGATGGGGAATGAAAGAGGCGACAGAGAAAGAGAAAGAGCAAAAGAGAGAGAGAGAGAGAAAGAGAGAGAAGAGATGCGTCGTATCTTAAATTTACTTCGAGCACCTCGCCGCTGTTTTCCGATAATGGCAAACGCGCGACCGGACGCCGGCGTTTCTTTGGCGCGAATCGCGACCGGGAGAGCACGACGTCGGAAATTATGTTTGCATAATTTTCAATCTCGTGGTAGAACCCTCGGGCGTATCAACCAAGACTTGCCACGTACCAGAGTATTGCGCCGATCTCCGTACAATTATCATGAGTGATTGATAACCGGTTGCTCCCTCACCAACCGAGAATCGCGATAAGCGCGACGTAGTTTATTTATCTAAATTATGGGTGCGCGACACGAATTAAATGCTACTAATTGTCCACTCTCACGCGTATCTAAACACATCTCCCCGTCGTATAAAAATGACAACCGATCACGCGATTACGACGTACAAACGTTTCATCACGATTAACTCCGGCTTGTACCTCCCGGAGTTTTACACGAATCGGCTGTGATTTCCTCGGAACTTGTGTCGCGCACAGAGGGGTAGTTCCCGTCGTTCCCGACGACGATGACGACGACACGGTACGGAGAAGTCGGCCGACCCCTCGCTACTCTCGCACTGCGCGCCCTCGATCCCACCTCTTAAGCACGGACCGGGGGAGCGAAGGGCATCGCGTCGCGAATTGCACTGACACTCGCAGATTCTCCGTTTCCCGCAGAAGCTTCCACTACGACCCCTTTCCCCACCCGGGTGCGAACTCTTACCCTCTTCCAACCCCTCGCGAGCCGTGGCTTTTAGCGCAAGCGCTTGTGCTTTTCCGCGGACTGCGTCCTATCCTAATTCACGTCGGCGTAAGTACGGTCCTGTTCAACTCACGCGGGACGTCAAAAATTTATTCTTTTCGTTTTTGAGGTTTCGATAAACTGTGTAAGCGCGCGTAGCAAAAATTCTTTATTTTTTTTTTACACAGTCTCTCCCTCGGACGATCACGTATCCAAATTAATTATTTGGAGATGGTTTATTGTTCGATATTGAGCGCAATATTTTTAAATAAAAGAAATCTCGAATAAACTAAAAAAATAACTGATCGTGACACGCATGCGATAAATATTATTTTTGAATTAAAAAAAATTTATGTTTTAAAACATCTGGCTATTGCGTCAAAAAGAACATGTGGACTACGCATATTTACTTTTTTATATTTCGTTTAATCTTGTGTTTAACATGCAAGCACAAAAATTGTCGAAGTCTTAACCAGTATTTATTCGCTCGTCCAAAGGATATAGTGTATGAATCGTGTACACAATGATTGATAAAATCAGAAGCGCATGGCGAAACTGTAATTGATAATATATCGCTAAAGTAAATTAACGCGAACGATTGAGAATCGTTCGTTTGTTCGACACAATTTCACAGCAGCTGAACGCATATTGACCGCTGAAATATTTACGAGAGTTTACAGCGGTAATACGCGATGGAAATAACATATCCAATGACTCCTCCGATTTTTAATTCATCGCCAAGTATCATCGTGACGTTACGTTTGTTCTGAATAATTTTGTTTACGACGAGAAATTTCTGACACTTTTCTGACACATTACACGATTGTACGCGCTTTGACTCTTAGAGTATTGTGGGCGGACATATCCGCTCTCAGACCGTTCACGGTCTAATAGCGGATATATCAGCTTGACAAAAACTGTCATAATAAATTGAAGTTTGTAGAATTGAACGCGGAATAAAAAAATTAAAAATTAAGCTCAATTACGTATTGCACAAAGCACTCAATAGTTTAAAAGATCGGACAGAAAAGTGCCAGTCACAACTTTTAAGTAAGTTTTCTCCGTACAAAGCGCTGCGTCCATACTCTAAGGGTTAAACTATAATTTAATATTAATCTTTTGCTTGACATTATTTTCGTAGAAAATTTTTAAGAAATAACTTTGACGATAACATTTCGATCAATGATAATCTCAGTGATGATTAACAACTATTTAAAAAATGCAATTACGCTGTAGAACACTTAGAAAAAATTTAGGCAAATTAAGAGGGACATTGTTTAAATATTTAAATATAATTTACATTATTCAATAGTGAGAGCTCGTTCGATGTGCAAAAGAGCGAAACGAAGCAAAAGATTATGAGTAATTAGCCGTGGAATGGAGTACATTAACGTGAAAAATCAGTGTTCCTCGGGATTGACAAATTGAGCATGACTATGGCCGCGAGTCTGGTAAACAGGCGTTCTAATAAAGTGTCCCGTGGGTGATTCCGCCAAATAGCGAATTTTTTATTCATCGGCGTCGGACGCTGATCAAAACTCGACGGTGCGTTGCATGCGCGCTGTCGCGCCGGAGGAGATGGTTGCAACAGTTTGAGAATTAAGATTACCCTTGAGAGCGGCGCGCGCTCGTCATATTTCGACGAGGGTAGTTTACTCGCTCGAGTACCTGCGCCGGAAAGTACGCGCGCGCGCGCGGGAAAATGCGCGGGGATGCAACCTCTAGCGGCTTCGCTGTACCGCTCATTAGCCTCGCCCCTCTGGCGATCTTCTTTCTCTCCCGCGCCGGGCGGTTAATAAAACCGCTGCGAACTATCGGACGCGCGCGCTTCCAATTGGCTGAAGTTTTAATTTCCTCGGGAACCGACGTGCACTTCCGTGCAATCGTCGAACTTTGCGGATGAACGTGTTGTCGAGTTACCGGGCGTAGGGATGAATTGCGGGCCGAGCCGCTCGTCCGAATGACGGCCAAAGTGGTTAAAGCGCGCGGAGTTGGATGTAACGACGGTGGATTTCCATAAATATATAGCGCATTTCACGGCGAATTTCCGCTGGGGATCCGCTCGCGGTATAAGGCCGGGCACGTGCTTTAATTTCTCGCTTTGTCAACTGTGTGTATCGGGATAATCGACAAACTTATCGCGAAGCGCGAATTCTCCCGTGATGTCATGATTGTCGAACTGGTCTCGTGACATTCGCAACGTTGGACTTTTATAGAATAATATAGTGTGACACATAGAGGGGTCAGCAGCAGGCGCGTCATGAAACAATGAAATTGCTTTCTGTCAGTACACAAACATATTGCTCTCTACTTTCAAAAGTTTTTATTACACTATCGTGTGTAATAAAAAGATTATATTAATCTAGAAACATCAGACATTTTTATTCACAGTATCTTTCTAAAACAAAAAAAAAAAAACAAAGTCATTTATCATCAATATACGAAGAGTTTCTGACTCTACGGAAATAAAACTCGTAATAAAAAATCGAAATAATCGAATAAAATGAATTTCGGTTCTCGGCTTTTATAACTTCGACTATTATGTCAACTTCGCGATATATCGCGCACTTTTATTATTATATATGTCTTGATATAAAGCGAAGTGTTGCATACAGTTAGCATTAACTGCCAAATCAACAGAAAGCTCGACCGCGCGTTGCGTGCTCGTAGTTTCACGAATTCCATCAGAGTCGCGAGTGAACGCGACGCTAGCGAGACAATCACAACACCGCGCTATTCGCGCTTCTATAATACCTACATATTTTCCTCTCAGCGAATAACGAGGGAGCAGTTTCGCGACGTGTTTGTCCCAATATAAGTTCGGCGATTGCGCCGAAACAATACGAGTCCTCGGACGGAATTAAAATTTGCGGCTGGCGCTTAAACCGGTTTATCTGACAGGTTCGTGGTTCTTCGGCGGAAAGTTTTTTTTTTCTCGCCCTCAAGATCACGGACTAATAAGAGAATCCTAATTACGTTCATTCTTCGTGGCACATTGTCTCCTCTGGTTATCGATTTTTTTTTCGTACAATGCTTATATCGAAAATCTTATATCTAGATGATTTGCCTTATTGACATTTTGCACGGAAACTAATTGACGTAAAATAAACTAATTGACGTTTCAAGAAGAATGTTTTTTCTCAATCTTTTATATAATTAATAGTAGCCAAGTACAATAAATAGCTAATTAATTGGATTAAGGACAGAGAACGTTGAAATATCTTATGATTAAGATGAAAACTGACATCTTTTTACGTGCGTCTAGTTAGATGATTTTTACTTTATTAGCTATCCTTGCGTCGTGTCGTCATTACTGGGAAAACCATTACGTGTCTCGATGGAATTCATGAAACTCCGTTTGCCAAAAGTACCGGGATGTGCTTCGCAGCGCTCCGTAACAAATGGAACGATCTGCATGTAATGGAACTGTGTTTAGTAGTTGTGTGCTAACGTGTGGTTTAGTGCGACCCTCTCTCCCTCCGGATCGTAACCGTGTACTGGCGTACAAGCTCCCCTGGACCGAGAATCTCTACCCCTGAAGTAACGGATGTCCAATTGTACTTGGACAATTGCTTCGAATTTCAAAATCAAAATTTATCACGAAATTCAAGTAATAAATCTCGAATGAGATTTTAGCTCTCATGATGTCTGTATTAAGATTTTATCTCTCGTGAAACTGCATTCGCTTGATTTGTGACTTTTTTTTAATTCCTTTTGTTTTGTGATCTGATCCATCGTGCAAGTCGCTTAAGCGTGAAGCTTGGAAAATAGAACGACGATCTGGAACGCGAATTAATAATTCAAGCCACGGAGACGAGCAGAAATATGACGTACTTTACGCGATGGTTAGCCTTCAATTAATCTGCGGCGTTAGTAAATTGATATGTTTTCGGCACTTAGCTTAGCTGAGTGCGTCGCGCCCGAGGAATCTGCAGAATTGAAACTGTGCCAACTGCATGAACTCACGGGGAAATGAATTCGCGATCGCGAACGTGTCTTACGCGGAATTCCGTTGTTGAAATTCCAAGTTTGTCGTGCTACTTTCACGGATTTGTGACGACTGGATTTAGCCAAGTAGCGTAAATGTTGAGGCGAGTATTATTCCTCGTCCTCGACAGAGATGCGCGATGCTTCTCAAATATCGATTTAAATTGCGTTTGTGTCCCGTGTCGCGCAAGTTGCGTCGCAAGGAGTGTCGCGGGAACAATGTTCAACTTGGAACATCGCAATTTTCCGAACGATTTCCGAACAATCCCTTTGCATCAAATGTAATTACGCGTCTCTCTGTGGCCAACCGGAGGAATTTCATTTCTTTTGATCCGGTTTAACTCACGGTTCCACCATTGATTCTCGACGTTTATTTCTTGTGTGCGGGGAAAAGCTTGGGTATGAGTTCCGTCCAATCTCGCCTTTTGAAGACCAATTCACTCTTTGACGGTGATAGCTGATAAACTGTTCTCCATTATTGTAGTTTACTTTTTTTCTTTACTTCTTTCTTTGTTTGTTTGTAAAAAAAAATGCTTCATCACTTGATATCTTATCGTATGCGCAATGTGCATACGAGCAAGAGAAATGTAACGATAAAGAAATAATATAAGAAAATTAAATTTTGATAATATTTGAAAGTTAACTAAAATAGTATTGTGTTATAAATAATAATTTATTTACAATAATACTTATTTTGAAAGTTACGCTAAAGTATAGTACGTGCATATATGATAATAATCATAATAATCGTGCAATTTCATCAAATCTATTTAGTTTAACCGGTTCATTGGCTCGAATCGATTGCTTCGCCCAATATTTTTTTATTGCGCAGTCGAGCGATATTTGCGCGCAAATTAATCTTTTCACTATCCCGACCCACCTATGCAAGTTTTGTGCACAAAAATTGCGATAGAAAGTCTATAGTTTAATAGTGACACGATATCTCTTATTTTATCGTTTTTTTATTTGCTATTATTTGGTATTATTTATTGCGCTAAAGTGAGTGACAAATAGAGGTCAGTCGAGACAAAATTACACAGTTAAAACCGACTAATACACATACGCCTGATATGAAACAGTTTATAGCTGGGTTCTGCAAATTTCTATATAATGTCAACCGGTTTTGCGGTTATTGCCTCTGCGCTACTTATTTAGAGGGTCGACTTGTTTACGTTTTGCAAATATCGATACGGATCACATCAATTTTTTTTTTTTTTTTTTTTATTTATTTATTTAGTTTTTTTTTATTTTTGCATTTTATCTCGACAAAATACACAAGTGCACGACGAGACCGAGTACGATGTGTACGAAAGCGACGTGATGCGGTCTGGTAAAAAGTGTTGGGAACTAGTTAAACTCGTGTCGACGTCATGCAAGTTAATTTATGCCCTCCACGTACCCGATTCATCCCCGAAGTTAGCAGCGCGGCGTCGGTTAATTCCGGTGGACAAGAGGCAAGTTTAGGGAGGAACTGCGGGAGAGAGAGAACGGTTGTGGAAAGGTCTAGGTTGAAAGGGGGAATGTACACCATTTATTCGGAAACATAGCTCGCCGTTCGCGCTGACTTCGACGATAAAGAAGATTCGTGACCGGTTAAGACTGTCGCGCAGTTTCGTCGGATGTACGTGCTATCTGGTCTCTCTTAGTCAGTTATACTCTTCGTTATTTCGACTGAAAGTTTGTCCGAGAACGAATGCGCGCGCGAAGAGAAAACGAAGACTTTTGAGAGTTCTTGAGCGAAAACGCAGGGAAGTATCTCGATTGCGTCTGATCGGACAAATATCAAGATATTGCGAACATATACACAAACATAATGAAATTTCGCAGTTTCTACAGTTGGGATGTACAAAAATATTAGACCAAGTAATGCTGAGAGAGTTATATTTACAAAACTTATATATTTTGTTTTATTTTTTTATTTATTTAACATATTTTTTCTTTCTTCTTATATAATCTAGTATTTGTACGTTTTGCGAACGTTTTTCATTATCTGGGCGAAATTATTGTGACTTCAACACTCGAGGAATTCTCGCGGCGACGCGAGGAATTCACAATCCGTTCCTGGGTAAACTCTTTAATCAGCCTGGTGCATTTTTCTCTCGGTAAGTGGCGATTCTCTTATCTGAACTACCTACCCAAGCTCTCACACTCTGGTAGCGTCCCTAAAGCTTCGTGTCGGGCGCCGTAACTGCGAAAGCAACTCGTCCCCCCTCGGTTGTCCTGCGAGGATTTAGACAAGGTGAAAAAAATGTCGGGGCGACGAGGTAGAAAGAACGCGAGCAAAGGGAATACGGGGGTAATGACTTTACTCGTTCGAGAATATAAACTCGCCCCTTCGTCCCCGTTCCTTCGCGAAAAAATATTACGCACACTTAGCGCTTCTAAGAGCACGTCGGTGTGAGAGAGCGTCGGCGAGAAAACAAGTATCGCCGCGCGTTGCGGACGCGCGGGAGTAAAGGCAATTGCAAGGAATTTTGCATTTTAATGAAGGCGCCAGATATACTCGCCTGATATTAAGTGGCGTTCTTATTCATCGCGGGGTAAATCCCCTTCCGAAACACTTAACATTAAGCTGACGCGCAGCGGCGGTTCGCGGGAGACAAAAAGAGCCCGGCGGAGCGCAGCTTCTAGCGCTCGCCCGGAAACTTCGTAAACGAAAATTGCGGAGTTCCGTATAATTTAAGATAAGCTGTTGGAACAGTTTGCGTATACTGCTCTCGAAGCCGCCGATCTACTGATTCATCGACTGTCGAAATAGCCGCCGCGCGTTCACGAACATGAAATTTTCATTTACTGCAAATTTTCATTTACTGCGCATCAAAGTGCCGCGAACAACGGGAAGCTCCTGATGATCCCGTACACGGTCATCGTTTGAGGAAGTAAAGGATGCGCTCTTCCTCATAAGTGTGAAAACTAATTAAAACTTTGTAAAATCTGCGCGCGCGCTTTTCCGCCTTATTTAATTAACCACTTGCAACTCCGCACTTAAACTCCTCACTGGTTTTTGTTCGTTGCATCACGGTTTATATTTTATATTTGTTGCGACTAACTTTTTATCTTTATCGACGGAAATCGTATTTTCGGTATCAACGATGACACTTAAAGTCGAGTGATTCCTCGTCGACTCAGTGACAGAAATACGGTTTATGGGTAGATATTTATTTTCTTGTGCGGATGTGTCTAGAATATATAAAGAAACTATTCTCTTTTGTGCAACGAAAGAAAAAAAAAAGCTGAATCCTCCAGGAGTTTGAAAGATTCTCGGGAATTCTCGGATGGAGGAACGACTTCGGCGCTCGATATTGACGTCAAACGCGCGCGCTGATACAAGCCGAAGTAAGACGACTGGAAACATCGACGAGAGCTTTTCCAAACGATTCTATCTCGGGACGCGGAAGAAGCTCCGGTTATTGTTTCGGAACTTGCACGGGGGTCGTATACGAATGATGCAGATAGCGATACGCGGGGGAGGTTTGCTTGGGAGTGACAAAGCCATCTCCTCCACGTTGGGAGTTCGGAGATTCGCAGATAGTGATGGAGTTTTCCTCGGAGTTACCGAGCCTCTTTACACCTGCGAAAAGTTTTTCACGACGCGCGGCTGTATCTGCTTTTGTCAATCGGGCGCGAGTTCGGAAATTTTATCTGGGTCCACTCTGCATACAATGTAACTTTTCACGACTTACTTAGCGACTTGTTCCGCCGTGCCGTCGGAAATAAGCTATCTCCGCGAAGAACAATTCCAGAGCGCCGACACAGAGAGAAAAGAGAAATATTTTTAAAGTCAAGAAAAAATTTAAGTAGATTTGCATCGGCGATATCTGAAAAACACTCGACTCTGTGTATATAAAGTCCCGCAGTTACAAACATTTGTAACTGCGAGTCTTATACGTACATGCATTATGTGTACGCCGGTATACACACGAGAGATTATTTACGCGGTGCATATACATACTGATATAAATCACACACGTATATGTACGTGGCGCAATCTTTCTTACGGGTCAGTTAAGAAATCATTTGAAACGCCGTTCGACGCGCGGGCGGCGGGAGGAGACGAAGGAAAATGTCGAGCGGGTTTTGGAACGGTTTCAGAAACGGGTTTTCGCTCGTCGCTGCTACTTGATCATTCCGCGACGTACGTTATCTCGTCTTTCGAAGCGTTAAAGCCTTGCTCAAGCTACGGATTGAAAATCGATAGGTGGCCGATCTGGAAACGGTTACTCCAGTATATGTCAGTCGTAGTAACCCCAATTTTATTCCCTCCCCCTTCTCCCCTCTCGCTCCCGTGAGACCTTTTGACCTACATGTATTCCGAAACCGGTTTCAGATTCGATCTGGCACCCTCCGAGATTAAATTTGGCGTAGAGTAATTACCTATGCACGTTGTTTTATCTGAATCCGGGACACGTGCTCTTTATTCGGGTCAGGTAAATGAATTCTTCACACGCCACGGTGTGATGGCGGTGGCTCCGCTGCCAGATATTAATACGTTCGCCCAATCCATGCAAAATACATGAGGACAAAGACGAACTATTTGTTTTTCATCTTAAAGTTTGATTAACGTTCGTACATATAGAAATATATCACGTCGGATTTGCGTGTATTTTCGCAACCGCGAAGTCTCGCGCGAAGAGACTGAAGAAGCGAAGAAAGGAGGGAAGAGATTAATATCGTAGAAAATATTTTGTTTCTTTTGCGTATTCGAGTCGGAACAACAACTGAATGTTTGCCGAACGAGTTTATTTAAATGTCATTACATGCGTGAAATTTGGATAAAAGAATTATAGTTATGTAAAATAGCCATTTGATTGCATCGTAAATTAACTGTTGACACAATTATGTAAATAATAACTGCAGGCTAAACGCCCGTATGTTGAATATACAAACAGTTTATAATGATAATGTACCTCATAATTTGATCGGCACAATGTTACAACATGAATTCTCTTTCATTAGACAATTTCTTTTATTATAGACACGGTTACGTCGATCATTTCTACTCGGTTGATTTTTTTCTTATTTTCGTATTTTTAGTTTGCGACTCTGAGTATTTTATATTATTAATTCATCAGTTAGTATAGCGCAACACACTCATACACAGGTACGCACACAATAGTCAGGTCACGTTTCGCGTCGCTGAACATGTTACAGGAGATCGAGCCTCGACAATATGGGTAAATGTTTACGTTTAATGAACGATGGTCATCGTAGACGCTAAAATCAACACAGCAAAATGTTGGTCGCACACTATTCGAGAAAAACAAAACGCGCGAAAAATTCGCATGCAAAGCACACGACAACTCTTCGCTCGAGACATTTTATGTCTCTGTAAAACTCGGCGCTATCTGATGATACGTCATTGGCGCGAGATGGGATATATGATAGATTATGAGATAGTATAGAAAAAAATAAAAAGAAAAACCTAGAATAGGCTTCACGTGTAACGTAGCGCGGAATGTTGCGTGCCTCGACTCCGTGAACTCAGTTTCGCGCTCGAAGTTGGAAGATTGGAAAACTTGCCGCTTGTATATACAGCACGCCTCGATGTTTCTCTGTGTACTTTTTTCTTCCGTCTTCGTTTCCTCTTCGTGTCCCATTTCTCCGCGAGTCGTCATAACTCGATAGTTTCATCGCTCATTGCCATCTGTCAACTCTGCTTTGACTTCGACACATTCGTGCGTTCTTCTTCTGACGTTTATTAAAGTTAAATCACAACTTTATTTATTAATTTAAGATTTACGCAACGAAAGACAGAGTTGTCTGTAAACATTAAGTTTTGTCTCAGTGGTTGCATAAATTCGACTTAACTAGAACATGTTATAACAAAAATTCAACCAAGTCAAAATGTGTGTGTATATTTATTTTCTGTTTTATTTTCCCTTTGCAAAACTCGACATTTTTTTGTACTCGGGAGTTGCTTTAAACGTTAAAATGGCGCAATGTAATGGTCCGGCATTCGCTACGCCTGAGCGCCAAGTGCATAAGAAAGTCGTTAGTGTCACAGGCGATTAAAGTTGGGCGAATTAACTATGAAACGTGGTGGACAACTGCACGAACTCGGCCTGACCGCGGCCGGGATTAAAGTAGGTTTCTACACATTAATTACACGAGTGCACGATAGCTCGTCCCCTATCTCGCTCCACATACGCGTACATACATTATACACGCGGCCACTATATTTTACGAAAAGTTGCGCTAAAAATCTCGTGCATCAGGGCGAGACTTCTCTCGCGGCGGATAAAATGAAAAGTAATTTCGCCCACGAACGTTGTTTAGCTCGTGGAAAGTTACGATATGAGAAAATCTAAAAGTTTTAAGGGGCACGCCACGTGGTTGAGCAAAAATACAAAGTATACATTGTGGTCTGAGTGCGACGATGGCGCGCGTGATGTAAGTTCGGGTCAAAGAGAGCAGGGTCTCTCACCTCGCCTAAGTGAAGGTGCCGTTGTTTTATCATGTGGTCCGACCTGTCACATGATAAATGCTGTAGCACAAATTAATTTCTATTTGCTAAAAAAAACTGATATAGTTTATTTCTTAGCATATTATACATATTGAAAATAATTTTATTTTGTAACTGATTACTAGTTTTGTTGTTAGCATTATGCGATAATTTCTCAACGGAGTTAATTTTAATTTAACTTGTTAGAAAAATTTCGTTACATTTTAATATATTTTTTAACATACATCAAATTTACATATAAAACGAGTTTTATTCAATATCGCACATGAAATCTTTTTTGGTTTCATTTTTCCCAATGTCGAAACGTTTTGCATAGAGAAAACTTCGCTCAGTTCATTTAGTTTCAACCGAGTTTTGTAGAAACAACAACTCGAGTGTATCTCAGACCCAAGTCATTATCACGTTTCAGCATTTCTCGCATGCCACTCAAAAATCTTGGAGTGGCGTGCGGGAGATGAAAAAACTCGAGATCGTTTAAAACCGCCCCCGGAAATTCGCGCGAAGTCGGCCCCATCGACGAAGTATTCCACCTGCGTTACGCCGGTTGCGTCCAAATGGGACTAATATCATCAGAAATATAATTTCATTGGCTGAAAACTCGCTGAAAATAGTTTTTCGCCGCCGCTCCTCGAGGAGCGGCTCACCTACTCCCAAGCGCTGCGCGTCGTGAATCATCCGAGAAAGAAATAAAAGTAGATGAAGCCGGTCGCGCCATTCCCAGTCTCGTAATTGCATTGCACTCCCGCCCAGTACGCTTCAACTTCGCACGGGATACGCCTTATTATCTACACGGCTACTTAGGAAAAAGAAGCGAGAAGATACTTCCTCAACTTGCGCAACAGCATTTGCATAGAAATACATCAAGCTACGGGAGCGAAAGCATCGTGTTGCATGTCCGATATCCCGTCTATCTCGAGTGTAAAACAAACGGAAACGGTCGAGAGATAAGCAGACTTTCTAGATGATCGCTACTATATACGCGTAATCACGGCGCAACGCGCGGTTCAACGTCATCGATTTCACGTATCTCACTGCGAGATGATCTGCGCGCAACATCAATGATGCGCAAAGCAATTTCGCTCTGTGTGTTATTGCGGCGCACAATTTCGGACTTTCTCCGCGACCTCGCGTGTGTGCCGATCTGACAATCCGTTGGATTGCCGTCGGAATATGGACGACACACCGCTTGCCAAAGATCACGAAACGCTATCAGCGTGTGCGGTCGAGGCGAATTGTCTCGAGAAGAGAAATCGAGCGAAGCTGCTGCTTCCGCGCGAGAGACAGAAAAAATGAAGAGAAAGCTAGAAGGAGAAACATTTGCACGATCCAATAGCCGAACGTTTGACATTTTGCGGACAGCTTTGTAAGATCGAAGTGAAACGGTAGCACTAAAAACGGAGTATAATCGTAGGACGGATGGGTGTGATAGCAAGAGAAGAACAAGAGAGAAAGACGAAAAGGACAGAAGGGAAAACTGGAGAGGAAGTTGAAAATAGACACTGGGAGCTGGAGAGAGATAGAGATAAAGAGAGAGATAAAGAGAGAAGGAGAGAGAGAGAGAGAAACTTAGTCGTAATCAGAGGCGCACGTCGATTCCTACCCTCGAACGATTCCCACCGGAGAGATGAGGCATTGTTCGAGGAGAGGAATAAATAAATAGCTCCTGAGACAATCTCGAGTATCCGGTAACTGCTTGGGGATTTAAGAGGTGAGCAAATAACAACACCCTTTTCTGCATTAATTAACAAAAAATCGTCGCATATTAAAAAAAAAAATATTATATTCATATAATCTTTAATTCATATTTACATTTTGCTATTTTATTTTCACGCACATCTTTTTTATTTTTACGCGCGATACGTTAATACACGAGGATCGTTAAAAATTGTATTACGTTACGTCAAAGATCTGCAGAGGATCTATCGAGAACGCGATACGTTTTCGGGAATGGGAAAAACCGATTTCAAACCGATTTTGAAGTTACGTATAGCCTTTTCAGACAGAAAATTTACTGCTCGCTGCATCGCGGCGCGGCGTATGCCGCACGTGCGTTCGCACGCGCAGTTCTGATATCACGAAATGCCGGATGTGTTTTCGACTCACGTGCACGTAAGCGTCATAAGAGAGCTCTTTTCGCGTTTCAGCCACAATGGAGTGTATTCGCGAACCACGATTTTTCTATTGGACCGTGGAGTTGCTTTTATTTGCAAAGCGATGTACTTCTGAATCTGCGAAACGCGTCGGAGTATACGCGCGCGATCGATATTCGCTAAGAAAGATCAGAAAGCTCGAAGGAATCCCTTCGTATGTGTGATATCATGTACAAGAATAGTACAAGAAAAATCGGCGAGATCGTACTAAAAATGTTTCTACATAACGAAAAGGAATAAAGAAAAGAATGTTAAAATGTTTTTTGAATGTTTTGCGTGGTAGTTTGTCGGGAAAAAATATGCGCTATCTTTCGTCTGACACGTGAACTAGAACAACTCACTCGTTTTCGACTTGATTGAATTTCGAACCGATCGCGCCACTAAATTATAATATGGTTTAATAGAATTTACCATACAACGCCAAATACATCATGGAAATGTGCATATTGGGTGACCGCACTGATTGCTTGATTCCAATAATCCTGCAGCATAACATCAAGCCGCAGCTGCTTCCACTGAATGCCACGTGTCGATCTATCGACAATCGCGCGACACTAAATTTCCTGGGCGCGTCATTAAAGCCCGAAATTAGATATTTGTGCGTGCGCGCGTGCAATGTTTCCGGACGGAAACTAAAGCGATTTAATTTTATTTGAAGGTAGTTTTTCCGCAGCTTCTTCGCGGAAAAACAAAAGGGATCGGAGCGGTTGAAACGCTCATCCCAATAAAAGTACTACGAAGCACCGTAACCTGATTTATACGCGTGTTTACCCCTCGCTATCGAATCTCTCTTCTCTCTCTCCGATTCTCATTTCTCTTCCGTGTCCAGCCGGCATGTTTCAAGTCCCGTTGGTCCCCATAGGATCACAGGTAGGAGGAGCAGGTGGCACGGTATTCCGGTTTAGTGCCGAAACCAACTCGTTTCGGTATATCCCTTAAGCATTATGAGTAGCATCGTCTTTTAATTTCTCTAGTCATTTAAGTAACGATATAAAGCATAAAGAAATGTATCTTTTATAGTTACGTTTTTATCTTTTTTTTAATATTTGAAACCAGTCCGCGCTATATAAAATTATTAGAACTGTTGTTCAGTTTGTATGTACAGCCTTTGTTGTCCGAATTTTGCTCCAATTATATTTCGCGGAAAATGCAACAAGAGGAAACTCACAATGGCTGGAAAGTAAGACGTAAAATGTCCCAATAAAGAGCCGCAAAGGTGCAGTATTCGCGATAATAAGTATCACGTTCACGCTCGAACTTCGAACATTGAATTTCCTCATATGTTCCACTGGGTCCTGAAGACTTTCTTAAAACGAGATAAGAAAGTGCTAGAATACAAAGCAGGTGGACGGGAGGAAGGGGAAGATCAGCCCATAGTATTCCTCCTTTCCCGTCGACTTAAAAGCAGGAGAACGTACTCGTGGAGAGAGCGTCAGTGTGCCTGATAGCGTTCCTTATCACGCGAATGAATAGCTCTTCGAACATCTGAGAGCCACTTTAAGAAACTTCCGCCGAGCGCCATAAAACCCCAAGACGGAATTAATAAATGGCGCCGCGCGGCGAAGAAGAAGCGCTGTTTTTCTCTGAGAAGCGGCTATCCGCTAGAACATAGAGGGATAATCCTCTCTTTCTCTCTCTCTCTCTCTCTCTCTCTCTCTCTCTCTCTCTCTCTCATATCTTCCAGAAATTTAATTAAAGCTGCACCAACAAAACTAGAAACCGTTAGAAAACAAAGTCTTGCTAGTAGAAACTCTTTTCTCTTCTCCCCGGAGGGCACGAAATCTCGTAGATAAACGGCGGTGCCCTGCCAAATTTCCGATGCAACAGCAACAGTTCGTCCGTAGCTCCGCTACGACTGCACTTTGGCATAATGCGATGTCCGAAGTTTTCGCCGATCCGACCGAAGCGACGCGGTGCATCCACCCGCTCGTTTCACGTGTTCAAAGAGGAAGGTGAAGAAGAAAGAAGGAAAAGGGGGATACGCGCGTTCGCTCGCGTGTTTTCAATGCCGTGAATTTCGTTTCGCTCCGATTTTATTTTGCTATTAGCAGATGATAAAGTCGACCGGGAGAGAGCGGCGCGGAGAGATGAGAAAAAGAGAAGAAAATTGCGCGACCGGGATTGCACGGAATATTCCCTCCTTAGAGGGAAGGGGTTGGCCAAAGAGAGGTCCGATGGCCGCGCGCGAGTGGCGCTTGGTCGGACGGCAGTTTGGAAGAATTGCAACAGTTTCGCAACTGTTTTCCGTTCTTCTGTTCTCTCAACTGTTTTCCACGCTCCACTGTGCTTTCCGAAGCGCTTCCAACCTCCCCCGGCCCCGCCGCCGACACCCCGCCGGCCACTCTCATTCCCTCGGCGTCGACACCCCCTCGCGAGTCTTTGCTATACGGCGAACTTTTCGTTATTATCGCCGACGAACGAAGCGGCAACGACGAGCGGACCGAGCAGTCGTTGGAAAAAGCATTCTCTTCTGTCTCTGTCTCTCGGGTGCGCGAAGAGCAACGTTGGTAGTTACGGGCGGGCGAGCAACCCGTCCTGTCCGACTTCGATCGACTTTTTTTTCTCTTCGAATCTTCGGCTGTTGTATTATTTATGCCGGCGCCGTTATTACCGCCTGATCGTCGACGTTTGCCGAAACGCTCGCGCTTTCCCCCCTACGCGAGACACGACGCGTCCGATCGCAGTCTCCCGCGGCATTTACTTAACTCCGTTGGCTCGCTTGCGAAACTTTTTCGCGTTAACGTTCAATAGGAAAAAGAACACAATAGCGGAAGCACTTTGGCCCTATCTGTGTTTTCGAAGCTGTCAGAAGGGTGTTTATTTTTGTAGCTAATGCTCTCTTTGTGCGATGACGTTGCGAAAAAAAATTTTTCATCGAAACACTGTCCATTTATGTCAAAAAAAAAAAAAATAAAAAAATAAAACCACTGTCGCATGCGTTTCTGATGGATTAAAATAAATTTCTTCTTATCAATGTTTTTGCACATATTTTCAACAGAATATGTTTTTAAATTGAAATATATATTGATAAAACACATATATGTATATAATTCAAAGAAAGTTAGGAAATAATTAAAGTAAGTCATTCGAAGATCTTCACTCCAATAATCTTGATTAAAACCTTTTACACACACACACACACACACACACAATGTGTAACTCCAGAAGAATCTTGATTAAAAACAGAGCTAAAATACATTTTCACGCTTCTTTAAAAGATCTCTCGTATTTCTTGTCTGACTTTTGTTTCGAAGAAATCGGAGTGATTGAATGGCTCAGTGACGGGGAAGAAAAAGAAAATATTCGTCGAAGTAAGTAATGCGGAAGTGCAAGAGGGAAAATGCGAGTAACACACCGGGCGCGAGATAAAAGAGGAGGGGGAGAGGAGGAGAGAGACGACAGGCCGTGAAATTTATCGAATCAGATTGTTTATGCGGAATATTCATCGGCGCGCGGGAGGGCGCGAGCACTCTCGAAGGGGTGTTCACCCTTTCTTGTCGCTGATCGATAACGGAGAAACGACGGATGCTCCTCAGACGAGGCCGCGCGTCTCACTCGCCCGCGCCGCCCCCACCGTTGATCCGCATTTATCCTCCTGGGGAAGCCCTTAATTGCATTGTTCTCTCCTAATAAAGCTGTTTTTGTTACAGAATAGAGGTAATTGGAAAGACAAGAACTGTTCGATTTCCCGTTCTGCGATTCACCTTCGTTTCTCTTTCGCGCTCACCTCAACCTGCTCTTTAGCTTTTGTTTATTTAATCTTACCGCCGAATGTTTTGATTGCGTGTTCTTCTCGCTTAATCGCAGCCTATTTTACGACTTCTGACATTTCCCCGCTACTTTATCGTTCGTAATGACGAGACGTGATCTTTTTGCGTGACGCGATATAACATAAAGAGGAATAAGCTTCGCGTAAAAGTCGTCTATTCCTGAAATCCTAATCGCGGCGTTATTGGCGTCATCGATATCGCAATGTTTGGCCTGAAATAGTGCATCTTATCTTATTCGGTTCCATTATCCTTCCCGTGCAGCGACCATAAGGCGACCGTAAGAAGACCGTACGACGACCATAAGACGGGATCACGAGTGCATAAAGTACAAAATCCTGATTTCTGCGTACGACAAAAATATCAGCGGGACGGAATAAGATCGAGCTTGACGAAGGAGCGGATCAATGGGGAAAGACAGGCGGGAGAGGAAACGAACGTGGACGACGGATTCCTGCTTCCTTTCGCATTCTAAGAGTGCAAAAAAAAGCAAAAAAAAAAAAAGGAAAACGAGAGACAGACTTTTCTTTCGTTCTTCTTCCTTTCTTTCTTTCCTTCCGCTATCGGTCCTCAGGAGCCTCAATAAACCTTTACGAGCATGGATCAGAAATCCATCGAAATTTCCGTCGTCGATGTAACCTTTAACCAAGCCGGGGGAATCAATACGCCGGATCAGCGCCATCGAGGCTTTCTCCGACGAAGGGAATTACGTTGTCGTTGAGGCGCCAGACGGATAGGGCGGGAAGAAGGGGAGAGAATAAAACCGCGTTCGGAGATCTTCATAATAAAATAGAGATTATTATGTGGGAACATCGCGAGGCGATAAAAATATTTCGAATTACTTTCGTGTCGTTTGTGTTGAAGATTAAATCTAACGCTAAAGTCAACGGGAAAAGACAAATCGTTCGTCTTCGCGCGTTCCGGCGTTAATGTAGCAAACCGAACGAAGTTAATGCAGCATTCAATGGCGAACTGTCAGGCTCGTAAAGAACCTCGGTGCAAGAAACGACGGCGGCACGTCGAACACGTAACACGCGCTCTCTCTCTCAATCCGAACACATCCGCTTTAAAATGTTTGCGTCGAGGGCAGCAACGGTCGCGTGATAATCTGGCGCTAGCGGCTATCGAGCCAATTTGCCTGCCACCTCTCAATTACTGTTTCCACGCGGAGAAGAGTGAAAAAACGCTGTTTTAAAATTGTCGCAAACTTTTGCGATAACTTTTTACTTACACGCGCGTTCGCGCATATACCACACACACACACACGTGCGGACGCACTTCGACTCCCAATCGATATGTTAATGACCCTGCGAACCTATCCCGTATCATCGTCGACCAATCAGACGCCGCATCTAGAACTTGGATGCGATGTTTCTCCGTTCTACGGCTCGAAGCGCTTCGCATCGACAAATTGTTCGGCGGGATAAAGCGCTGAAAAGAGAAAAGAGAGATAGGGGTGAGCGATAGGTTCGAGCTACCATTCAAGAAGGCCAATAATAATACAATAACCGTCGATGGCAAGGTAAGATGGCGGATGACCGGTACGATGGAAGAGTTATCGCTAAAGACGTTGTAAGATCGCGAAACATTCGATAAACATCGGCTAGACTGGCGGAGTATTATATAACGGACACCTCGCCTCGTGGAGTGACCCCAAGAAACATGTCGGAGTCAATGCTTCGATTTCTCTCACGCGACTTCGCTGTGAATAGCGACTCAGTGTGCGAAGATAAATCTTTGGAAATCTTCCGTCGGTCGCACCCCCGTGCCATAACGCATTTTACATTGTCACGCGCAATTTTTCCGCATATCGCACGCTTGAATTTTCCTTCGTCCGACTTATTGACGCGAATTTGAAGTTTTGCTATACACACGGCTAAGTATCACTTATAGTTGCGCGATCGCGGCCATAGGAGTCAGCGAGTCAGCAGCGCGCTCGAGATTTTCCCATCCGGACGTTGTTGGAGTGACTGCTCATCGGATCCTCGACAAAGGAGAGAGGAAAAGTCTCCTTCTATGCGATTCGCGAGCTGTCGCGGAACGGGGCATCCGTAGGAAATCCCGGTAAAACTTTTCGACGTCTTCAAAGTTCACGGTTGCCTCAGCGCCTCGCGCTTTCTCGACTGGGGACATCGACTGGAACACCAAACAGAAATTACAGCCATGCGTCAACTGAGCGTTTCCAACGAATTCGCTTGTCAGCCGAATTTCTTTTCTGACGAACGCTCTTTTCACTGAGAATGTTCAAAGACTGCGTTTTTCCCGGATCTGTGAGCAAACGTATCCACGCGGATAATGTGATTTTTATAAACAACAAGTTGCGCGACGTTTTTCTTGCTGCGCTTTTTGTACGAAAGCGAAAATGGAAATCAATATTTTTATAGGCTGAAAAGGAGATTTTTCTAAAGTGAGTGTATCAATTCATGTCTCTTCACGTGAGCAATTGTCGCTGCTTTAGAATTGTTGATTTTTTCGATTACAAGAATATCTGTTTATTACCGCGATCTACCTCATAAAAATGTAGATTAAAGATCGTGCAACGGTACGAGCAATATCCGGAGAAACAATTCCCCGCAAGTGGCGAGAAACTTGGTTACGGAGCAGCCGGCAACTATGGGCGAAACGTGACGTATCAAAAAACGACATCGGCGCGCTCGCCATCGGGAAATAACGAATTGTCTCTACGGGATCGAGCCGATCGTCGAGTCCGACCTCGTCCTTCTCTTCCTTCTCTTTCACCTCCTTCCCTACGTTGTCATCGTCGCCGTCGTCTTCGTCGTCGTTCTCGGCAACGACGACATTCATCCGGAGCAATAATTCTAGGTCACACCGACGCATCTCGCGCGCACCAGGACGATAAATCCTTCCGCGATTTCTCCTCGCTCTCCATCACGCGCTTTCCTCCGTTCTTCGCGCAGACGGACGTAAAGTGGGTTCGAAGTGGAGGGACCGTCGCTCCATCATTACTCCCTTCGCTTTCCCCTGCAGCTTCGCGCATCGCCCTTCCCTTTTATCGTGCTTCCTCCTTCCTCTTGTCGCCCGTTCCCATCGCCCCGTCACGTAATTTTAATTGCCTATATCCATATTTCCGGGAGCGGAGATATCCTCGGGGGACGAAAAGTCATTTCTCGCGACCCTCGTCCGCCGCCGCCGTCGCCATCCAACCCCGTTACTCGCCAACCCTCGCGTCTCTTCCTCTCTCGTCCGGCAATCTTACAACTTCACGTCTCGTCGAGAGACGCGGGGAAGCGTAACCGACGGGAAGTACCGTTTGGCCATCTGGAGAGATGCTAAAACAAGCGTCACGGGCTAGAGACGTTTTCAAGAAATTTTGTCGTGAATTTCTTTTTTCCGCTGGGAAATCTGATGAGCGAGCTACATTCGTCTTTAACCAGTTTTACGACTACTCGAGAAGTAACACGGTGACGTCTTTCGAGTGTGTTCCTCTAAATAAACTAGAAATGGAGAATGTAAATGAAAATGAAATATTCACGTTTTGCGGTGCGATTCTCACGCATTCTTAAACGACTCGACTACGCATCACGTTTCTAAATCCATAAAACATTAGTTTCGTTAGCAAGCGTCCAGATCCAAAAATTTTCAAGATCTTAGCGTTTCTTCGATCGAATAAAAAACTATATATTTCACACAAAAACTTTTTTTTTTAATTTAAATGTATTAGCACGGATGTATCGTTGCCTCATATCTGTTAGAATGGCACATCAAAAAATGCAAGATGCAGGATTTGTCTGTTATAGTTTAGCTAAGCAATTAAAACAGCTGTCAAATACGCGTTACCATACTGTCACACGCGCGAAGTTGCTTTTGTGAACACTTTCCGCAGGAGGGACGAGTTTCTGTGTTGTTCCATTATTATAATGCTCTATAATATTAACATCCTGTACCGTTCATAATCACGAAAAGATCGTGGCGGTATTACGGGTAATTAACGTGTCACGGGCACAAGGGACCGTAACGAGAGTCGTTTGACTATGCTGCACGTTGTAACAGAAATTAGCATTGACGTAAAACGAAATTACGATCTCGTTTATTTTATCGTACCGGGTGGCCCTTCGTTGCAACAAAATAATTAATTCGATGCGACAAAAAAATCATGAATGAATTATAATAATTTTTAAAAAGCTTTAGTTTTTTCGAAGTTATTAAAGAAATAAGATAATTTTTTAGTTCGAAAATATTTCCAAGCGTTAATGTATTAATAACAACTAAATATTTCAAAACCCTCACGAATTGTGCCGTAATATTATTAGATTAGTTTGCTCTTGCTTTTATTTGGTTGAAAACGTGCAACTCGACGAAGCTCATAAATTTTAAGTGATTGTCGCAAAATCGCATCGGTCATCTCGATATAGCAGATACTCTCAATGAATATTATATCCAATAAATATTCAAACACGTCATATAAAACGATATTACGCGTTTTGCATCGCGCGCCACATATCGTTTTGAAATCGGCGATTTTCGCAGGTGCAAGCGCTGACATTTGTGGACGAAACGTGCGCACAGTAGAGAGGGAGCACAACGAAATATCCGAAAAGTAGCGGTAACTTGCATTATACGCCACACGAACGTGACTTCAACGGCTGATGTCGTTTCGAGCTCTCCGCGGTTCGCAAAGACCATATATACGCGCGAATCATTTCGAGGCTCGGACATAATTCCTCGGAAATAATTTCCGCGACGTTGACACTCAGCATTATTGGCGTTAATTGACGCCGGCCGCTTCTTCTATTAGCGTCGCATTCGGTGCGAACGTGATTGCTAGGTAGGACGACAACGAGAACGCGCGGAACGAGTTTCGGAGTTTGAAATAAAATTGGCAGACGGCGTGATTGCTGCCAATTGAAATTAATTGTTGAAGAGTCGCGCTACGATGTGAATGACTTTCGATGATGCTACACTAAATACGTACCGCGTATGGGAGATCGTATGTTGTATTATAGTTAAAATGCGGTATCGTTTCAGCAGTAGATTATAACTTCCCGATGAATATAATTTTTAATTCTCTATACATATACATTAGAACAATTGTGAAAGTTTACATCATGCGTTTGTCGACATTCATGCTAATTTTATGCATGTATATATATAAAATACGCGCACATTACTATTATAAATAAAATATTGCTTTGATGTCAGAACATGTTGAAACACATTCTATTATATATCGTTTTTAATATTTGAATACCTACAAGAAAATGGAGATAGGATATTTTACAGATGTTCTTCTATGAGAATATATACATATGTACATATATGTGTGTATATATATATATATATATATATATAAATTAATGCAGACAATATACGTCTTTCTTTACGAGCTCTGACTTTTAATTGGAAGGCCACAAGTAACAGGTGCGCCAAGTCACGCTGCGCGGGATGGTTATTATCTCTCTCTGCTTCCAACATATTCTACACATTCATTAAAGTGCGATAAAATTTCGCGTTCTAATTTTCATCTCACTCTATTCAGTTAAAACGATATTCAGTTTTCGAGCGTAATTGTTTCCAGCTGTCCTTTGCAATCCTCCAAGTTACTAATTTTATTCCCGCAGTTCATTTTCGTTATTTAGCATCTGGAATATCTCATGTAATTTTGTAATATTTACTAAATAGTCCAGTTTTCGCGTCTGTATCAAGCCTGGAAAAATAAATCTCGAGCGTACAACTTTTGAAGTTACACAACAGCTCGTAATGATGGAGCTACACTCGGTGGTGTAGCGATAAAAGCAATCGCGTCTGGAAAACAGAAAAGATCCCGGATTTCAAATCCCGGTCCGATATTTTTCCGCATTACTACCTCAAATATATAGACTCACATATAATAATGTGTGTACTTCAAATATTTACTTGCTCTACAAACGTGGAATTAGTTTGTCTTCTGTTCTTCAGAACAGAAGCGGCGTTCGGCTATACATGTGTCGAAGTATCATGTGCTTGGTGATCGCGAGTATTATAAATGAAAACTTAATCTCTAACGATCTTTAACACGCCATTAGATAAGACATGTCAACATATATCGAAAAGAAAACTGGGAAACGTTATTTAAGAGCAATAATTCTTGTGTTTGTCATTGAATGATTTATATATAAAGTGAACAAAAGTCGAGTACAGCGTTTCGATATAAGCATCAGTATAAGCATTTCGATTAATAGTCGAGATACTTTTGCAATAAACACGGTCGTTTGCGATCGCGACTGCGCGTCATTGTTACATTAACATACCAACAGGGTTTATTCGCGTGGCGTACAGGCGTAAGCACCGAAACGGCGATTTACATAATGCTATGCATTATGCGACAATAAACATGCGCGGCGTAGAGTCGGAACGACGATGGACGTATCGGACCCGGCATCGCATCGGTGCACATGCCGATCGAAATTTCGAAATTTCTTCCCCCCTTGGACACACGGAATCTGTGTACGCATCTGCATTCCCGATTAGCTCGGTCCCTAGAGATTTACGAGCCGGCACCATAAATAAAGTCACGTTGAGCACCACTGTCCGCGCATGATCGCGCGACGATGTCCGACTGTTCGTCCCCCGACGAATGTGTTAAACGCATTAATATTCCGCAAGCGCGATTATTCGATCGCGAAATTTCAAAACTTGATCGCGTGACGCGTAGGTGGATATAATCCGGTTAAACTTAAACGATAAAACGACAGACAGACGTACAAAAGAACTGTAACTTTTGTTCTTTTATTCGCGCGATTTGACACATGATTGATCGCTCAGAAACAGCTGATTTTTATAAATTCATTCACATCAATGCATTGTAACATATCGCTGGTATCCTCTCATATTTCATGTAAACCTCTCCCCTCCCGGCTTTAGGATTAAATAATGCAATTGTTGAAGTGATTTCCAAGATTGACTTGTTTGAATTTCTCTTTGATTTAATTCTGTATATTCGTAAGCAAATTAATTTAAATACGCAAATATTTAATGTTGACAAAAGCACAGCGCGTGTACGTGTATGTGTCTACGTGTTAAATTAGAACATTAGCCGCATCAACGTGCCTTGTTGGAGGTGCCAAACTAAGCAACCTGCGATGTGGATACACATTAGCCTCATTTGCACTTCATTATATATCCAGTATTCGTCGGCGAAAACTTGAATTCGTTTCCCTGCCGAACAAGAAGTAGCTGATGCGCATGGTCAGACGCGCGCTCAAATACATTTTAATGAGCATGTATGTGTTTGCAATCTGACAAAATTAGATATCCCGTGTGTGCTTATTCGGATGTGTTTACGACAGGAGAAAATTAGGTTTCTTCGTGCTGACTTTTCTCTCAAAATGTGAACGTTTGCAAAACTCATTACCGACGTTTAAAGTTTTACGGTAAAAATATTTTCTCACCGTATTTGCGCTGATTAAAATGTTTAAGAAAATACAGATGTGTGTGTGTCTTCTTCTTGCATCGAAAAGTGAAAATGCACATGTCATTACAGCCGTTAATAAATAAATATCGCAAAATGCGAACGTGAGGAGAATAAAAAAAGCAAAAATTGACTTTAAAGAAGAAATAGTAAATTACATATATTGTGCATATTATTTCTATATCGGTAACGTAACGTCAACAACGTGTGTCAGTGTTTTGCGAAGTTATTTCGCGTCCGATTATTTATTTTTTTTTTTTCATCACGTTCCCTCGCGAAAACAAATCTGGCGGTCTTTTCCCCGTTCCCGAGCGAATTTATTTCCATCTGAACCGGCCGTCGAACGGCAGTAATACCGTCGCTGAGTGACCCGAATCGATTCGTTTTCCTCGAGATCGAAAAGACCGCGACCGCGTATCAGCTCGACGAATAAATGTATCCAGAGATAAACGGCGTGGTTGCGCTTCTTTCGGTCGTTGCAGCCGGCGGCACATCCTACACACAGCCACAAAAAACGTGACCGTATCGCACGTGTTCCGGAAGAGAAAGTCTCAGTGATATTTCAAGGGTTATTCAGAAGTGCGGCGCGCCGCGATGTGCATTCCCCTTACGAGAGCATACCGCATGTATAGGCCGTGCGGTTACGTGCCTCTTGCATTTCTCACACGCCCACTTCCGGTTGGACGAGAGCACGGTGAAGAGGTTTTCGCGCGCGTGCGAGACTTCTTCTTAAACTTGTCGGCGAGTGAAAAATTTCCGAAGTTCTGTGATGTTCGAAAATTGAGAAGGTGATTTTTAATTGATTGAGTACTTTTCTACGAAAAAAAAACAGAGTTTGTTTTAAAAGAATAATTATTTAATAGATATCTCATTCTGCGTACGTTGCGAAAAGAGGTAAAGAAAAAACAGAATTATTCTCTACATTATGCAATTATGCGAGTCACGTTCAGCCGCGACGCAGAATCACGCGTGGGCAAAATGCGCGTTTCTAGACACGTCGTAAAAAGCGTCGTAAAAATTAGCTTTAACACAACGCTCTTTTATTAAAGAATTTTGTAGAACGGGGCGTTTCATCTACATTCGTGTGTGATTATGGCGATGCATTTAATCCTTAAATATATGTACACATATTTCCTTAATTATAACATTTCAACATTGTGACACAAATAGATATAATATTAGTGTATCACGTGTTCGATTTTACTAAATTTATTTGTTGTCATGCACACACAGGGAAAAAGAGAGGGAGAGAGAGAGAGAGAGAAATATTTGGAATAGCAATTCAACAATTCATTGATTTTGTAAATCAATCATAATTATTCCGCTTAATAAAAGATTGTCGGAAACAGCATTTCACTTGTGACGTAGGAAATATTTGTCATCACATATGAGTAGTAATAATCATAAATAAAATGATTTGATATCAAATACATTTAATGACGTTTGTTATTAATTACATTGTCAAAACACATATATACGCAACAAAGTTTGCCGTAAATATGTGCATATTTGTTTTTATCACTAGAAACAAACCGCGAGATTATTCGGATTTCGACGTTATTCGCAGCACATGGATATCCGATTACGAAACTGTCGGCAATCACGTTTCTTCATTATTCTCGTTTTTCGGCCACGAGCGGAGAACATCCATCCTGAAATAAACGGTCACGTCGCACGGCTTGATAGAAACGCGAGACGAAATCGATACACACCGTGCCGGTTGCCACGCCATGGAAAAGAACTCGAAACTGGCACCGACGTTGCCGCGTAAATAATTGAAACCACGAAATGGATACGTCAGTCGGCGTGATTTACATGAATGTTTGATACGTCGTCGCCTGTTCAAAATCTGAGACGCGACCACTAAACGTTTTCTCCTCGACTGTAGCACGTCTTTTGGGATTTTGGTCGGATTAGAATATCTTTCGTTGGAGTATACAAAATGCATGTTTTAATTTTACAAGAAAAGAAAAAAAGAGCATATATTCGTTTGGGTTGCGATGTTTTTTTATGTATGTATACAATATGCTCGTGACAATAACCCGTTTTATGTATACTTTTGTACGTCAACTTTGTATTTTTTTTCAAATATATTTTCTGTCTTATATTACGTAATAATAACAACAATAAGAGAATAAATGTATCCGATGCAGAGGTTTTCTAGGATAACATCGAGCATGTAAAGACGCGTAGGTTGTAGTAAAGGTTTGATCCTTGAATAGTCTGCATCGCTTATTCTGCGGTGACGGCGACGGCGACGCGTAAATAATTGATACCACAGAAGCGTCAAACATGATTGTCGTGAAAATTTAAACCGTTGCTCCGTCACACCCACGTAGATATCGCAACATATATCCGCGATCACTCTAAAAGATCTCTATTTGCCGAAAGCACATTTTTCGGCGTCTGAGTATCTGGCTGAAACAGCCCGAAGAAACGAATGTATTATGCGAGAAAGAAAACAAGTCGGGTCGACGTCGGGGAAGGGCGTGGAAGACGTGGTTGAATTGAAGAGAGGTTAGAAACGGTAGGATATAACGTGGAGATTTGCATATCATTTTATAAATTCCGAACAATGCTGCCCCACCATGCTTCGCGAAATTTGTAAGGGCAGCTGTGTGCCCTGCGGATCCATAGAGATGCGCTGAAAAGTATAAATTTCCGGGACGACCTTGTGTTTGTTCTTGCCGTGCCGGATTTCTCGCGTTAGTACGCTTTTCACGTGCAACACACCCGTTGAGTTTAATGAAAATACATTGAAAATGATGTCTCCTTTCATTGTTAATCATATTACGCCGCACACACATTCCACGTTGAATTTATATTCTAATTAAATAAAACACGAATGTTCCCACGTGTTTATCTTCGTTCCTTTAATTTATGCAGCGTATCGTATTATATAACAATATAATATTTGTATCAGAGATGTATTTAATAAATAATTAATAAATACATATAATTATAAATTATATATAATTATATAATACATGTAACTTATCATATATATTTCCGAATATATGATTCATTATAAAAGCAAATAATATTTACCAAAAAGTCTGTAGAAGTTAATTACTTTATTAATGCAGCCAAATGGCCTTACATTTTTGGACTTGGTTTACAATTTTTTAACTTATTCATTCACACTTTTGCAACG